>NMUG010000346.1:0-23491 GCA_002855965.1 Monotropa hypopitys
GGCGAGCGGTGGTATTGAGCGGCTGAACCTGGCTGCACAGGAAGACAAACGTTAGGCTACCGGCGGCGTCGCCGGTGGACCCTCCGATGGCAAAGTCAGCAAAGTAGAAGGTAGAGAGAGAAAGTAAACTTGCAGAGCTTGGGCTAGAGAGAGTGTGTGTACCAAATAATGAATGTCAAGCTCCTTATATAGGGCATCGTAGAGTGCTGGGCACGCGCTTCGGCGCAAGTGAGCCGCTCACATGCGATATGGGACAATGTGGCTGTCCCCTCTGAGTGGACCGACGTGTGGCCGACCAGACAGCTTCCGACAATGTCAGGCGGCGCCGCCTGACACCTTGGGCGGCGGAAAAGCTGAAAAAGCATGTCTGACGTGCGGCGGGGATGACGGAAAAGCTGATTCTGTGTCAGGCATTAGCGGGAAATCCAGAATGCTGTCCACGAGGGAATATTGTCTGTGGACGAGGCATTTTGTCCTATTTGGCCGAAGCGGCACGCTTCGGCGCTGCTCGTTGCCGACCGGACCGTCCTGAGCTGACCGGATTGTCCTGAGTTGAGTGTCCTCTGCACAGTTGATTCCTGAAGAGCTCTCTTGTCGGCCCTGCTTTGCTCGGTCGCACGACCTTGACGGCTAGGCTGGCTGTCCTGGGCCGAGGGATCCCTGCACCGATGATCTTGGAAGAGTCCTCATGTCGGCCCTTTCTCTGCTCGGTCGCATGACCGCGATTGCTGCGATCGTTGGCTAGGCTCCTCTTCTGGGCTATGAGTCTCCGAGCCGGAGAGAGCCCCAGAGAGGCCTTGTTGCCGGCTGAGAACTGTTCGGCCACCTGCTGGCTGATCTGAGCAGTGGTCCTCCTGGCGGTGTTCGTGGCTCTGGTCTCCTTTTAGTTCGGCCCCCAACACAGGGGAATGATCAAAATCCCTTTATCTAACAAAATCTTATTTCAAGAAACCCTCTTAAGGGTATATGTTGAGTATGGTGGTTATATTTAATATTGTAGAGTTTTATTTGTTTAAGTATGTTTCTTGTTTTAAAAATGAGATTTACTTATGTGTGATAGGTTACATGAAACATTGTTGTGCTATTTTTGTGTTGTTAATTTAGCATGGTTATGTTACTTCTTTAATTAAATATTATGGCATGATAGGAGCAAGCTAGGGTTATGTTGTAGTTGAAAGCCTATTGTTGCTTCTCTTTGCATGTATGTTGTAATTGAATTTTGTTATTGCTTATATTTACAAGCATGTGACACGTAGTGGTATTGATGCTTTCTTTACAAGCATGTTGGAGAAAATGTGTAAATGCGAATTTGATATTGGAACCTTTCTAATTAAGGAACCAATAGATGAAATTTGGATACTAATATATGACAAGAGATGTGATGAACATAATATATATGTTATTGTACAAGTAAATGTACTTGAAGATGGTTGAAATCCGGCGGCCAGAAGGGACGAAGTAACGCCGTTGATTCAGCCATGTTAGAGAAGCAAGCCAATGAACCAAAGTTAGATCAGGGATTGGCAAAATTTCTAATAAATAATTAATTGGAAAATGGTAGAAAGATAAAGACCCTAAGAAGGTTTAAGAATATTTTAGTTAATATTTATTTATCATATGTTCATATTTATATCTGTTTGGATTTGTAGATCGATGGATGAAATTCGTTAATGTTGTGTTTGTTTATGATTATGTTGCTATCAATCCCGTATATATGTTATCTCTTGTGTGTTTCTATTTCTGTACTAGTTGACCTTCACTCTCATTTTATCTATTTTAATATCAGTTGATAATCTGCTTATTTGATTATCTATTTTGTATTTCTATTTATGCAATATTTCTTATAGCTTACACAATCCTGGATTTTTCTGTGATTTGTTTTGCATGAGAAATCTAGATTTTTGAGCTAGTTTGGTGGTCCACTATGAAGATAGAGTTTAGAGCTTGGTGGAGTTTTGAGTAGTACTTTTGGGTATATCTTAGTTGTACTCTTTTGTTTTGGCTTAGTTGTGTATTGTATCTCGTTTTGGGGAAATCTTCTGGTTGTTGTGTTGGTATGTATATGTTTGTATCTGTAGTTGTGGATCATCGATACTATTTCGGTGAACTTTTATATTTAGGGATGTTGATTTTGTTAAGTCTGTGGTGGTGAATTGTTGTAATTAGAGGTATTTTCTATTTAGTCACATAGCCGTGTCCGCAAAATGTAATATTTATTTTAGCAGAACGGGGTGTGACATTGATTCTCTGGCGTCGTTGAGAAAACGATCTAATGAAACTCTTAGGGTGTACGTCGGACAGTATGTGGACACCTACAATGACATCAAGGACTGTATCGAGAAGCAGGCTGTATCGATGTTCACGCTTGGGCTTTCCTTTGATGAGAAACTGATGGAATCTCTGACCCTGAACCCAGTAGAAACGTTCCCGGAACTGCTGGAGCGGGTGAGATAGCATGCCAAACTAGAGGAGAAGACCCTCCACAAAGCAGACCGTAATGCCAACAGATTCCACCAAACCCATGTGGTGGACGCTGCTGGGAAGAAGAACAGAAAAAGAAAGGCGTCACAGCAAACTCTTCCCGAGAAGGAGGAGGGAGTTGAGGTCGCACTGTAGACTACCCCAAAATGCCAAGAGCAGGTCCAGAGACCTACAAGGCAATTAAGACGAAGTTCAATACGCCTATTTTCAGAATGGTCCACCCCCTCAAGGATGAGCCTTTTAGGAGATGGCCCATCAAACAGGGGGAAACCAAGCTGAAATAGAGGCTACGAGACTCAAGTGCAGCTATCACAGGGAGTTCTGCCACATGACGGAGCAGTGCCACCTGTACAAGCAATTTTTGGAGGACCTCATGGGGCAAGTCATCTGAAGGAGTACATCGCCCAAACAGGAGAACAAACTTAGAAGGGTGGAAAGGTGCGACAACTCTTTGGATGAGGACATGCCTCCGTTTATGGACCATCACCATGATACACAGAGCTATAGAGCCGAGCGCTAATAACGGGTCCCGCTCTCAGAGAAGAAAGAAAGGCCACGAGCACCAAGTACTACAGCTCGGGAAGAAGCACCAAAGGGAACAAAGCGGGAAGCCTGCCCAGATCTCGTTCTCTAAAAAAGATTTGGATGGGGTAACCTTCAATCTGAGCATCAATAAGTATGATACAGAGAGGATCTTGGTAGATCTTGGTGGATCAGGGTAGCTCCACTGAGATACTATATTTCAAGCGTTGAAGAGGATGGGACTCACTCAAGCCGACCTCAAGTCAACACGGATACCATTTATCAGCTTTAGTGCAGAACTAGTCTGGTCTTTGGGAGTCATCACTCTTCCAGTACGAGCAGGAAAGGTGACGATAAATATAGAGTTCTTGGTGGTAGATATGCCATCAGCCTACAACGCCATAATTGGGCGCACTTGGATGCACCGAATGGGGGCCATCCCATCCACCTACCATTAGATCATCACGTTCCCGGGGCCTAAGGGTATTGAAAGCATAAGAGGAAATTAGAAGTTAGCCAGAAACTGCTTCATGACTTCCATAAAGTCTAGTCCCAATATCGAGCAAGTGAAGTCCGTTAAAGTATCGGACCAGTCTATTTTGGAAGATGTCGGGATGGACTCCTCCACCCGTGTGGTCGAGAATCTGAGAAAGTTTCCCGCCCACGAGATTGATGAAGAGAGGTATTTCTTGATTGAGGAGGAGCTCCCTGAGACGGATGCCTTCGAGTTGGTCCGGGTGTTGCGGGACCACATCGACGTATTTGCTTGGACCCCGTAAGAGATGCCCGGGGTAGAGCCAAGTATAATATGTCACCGACTGAACATCGATCTCTGCCACAAGCCAATTATGCAGAAAAGGAGACGCTCAGCCAAACAGTATTCAAAAGCGGTCATTGAAGAAGTTGACTGACTCATCCAGGCCAGTGCGATCAAGGAGATCTACTATCCAGAGTGGCTCTCCAACACGGTGATTGTCAAAAAGAAGAATGGAACCTGGAGGGTCTGTGTTGATTTTACAAGCCTGAATAAGGCTTGCCTCAAAGACAATTTTCTCATGCCCAAGATCGATCAACTGGTGGATTCCACTATGGAATACAAGCGAATGAGCTTTTTGTATGCCTATAAAGGCTACCATCCAATCGTTATGTATGAGTCCGATCAGGAGAAAACATCCTTTATCACATTGTTGGGACTATACTACTACAAAGTCATACCTTTCAGCCTGCGCAACGCCGGAGCAACATATCAAAGATTGACAACACTCGTGTTCAAAGATTTGTTTAGCAAAAGTATGGAGGTCTACATCAACGATATGGTGGTCAAGTCCAGGGACACAGACTCCCATCTAATTAACCTTTATCGCACTTTCCAAGTAGGACAATAGAAACCAATTTACTATGTCAGCAAGACATTGCTGGATGCAAAGACCAGGTATTTCCCTTTGGAAAAACTGATCTTAGCACTAGTGATGACTTCAAGGAAGCTCCAGCACTACTTTCTGGCTCACACCATCGAAGTGTCAAACGTCCTTCTCCTTGGATCTGTCCTGCGAAAGGTGGATCTATCGTGAAGGGTAGCAGATTGGTCTGTCGAGCTTGGAGAGTATGATATCAAGTATTTTCAGTGCATAGCGGTGAAGGGTCAGGTCTTGCGGATTTCGTGACAGAATTTTCACACGAACCTACACGGATACCAAAATAGTAGTCAGAAGACGAACAAATGACTCCCGTTCATCTCGCGTTGCCAGATGTTGATGAGCCGCACACAACAGGTCAGTAGAGGCTCTTTGTGGACGGATCAGCATGCAACAAGGGATCAGGAATGGCATCGTTCTGTTCTCACCAAAAGGGTTGTCTTTAGAACAGTCAGTCTGCCTAAGTTTCAAAGCCTCCAACAACGAGACAGAGTATGAGGCATTGATGGTCGGGTTCAAAAGTGTAAGGAGATGTGAAGTTGAGGATCTGCTCATTCACTGTGATAGCCAGTTTGTTGTCAACCAGCTCTTCAGAGAGTTGCAACGAAGGATGACAGGATGGCGACATATGCAACAGCAGCCAGAGAGCTTCTCCAACACTTCAAGAAAATCAAAATAGTGCAAATCAGCTCCCGACAAAACAACCATGCAGATGTATTGACCTGTCTAGCTTCGTTCGTATCTTCAGAGCTTTGCCGCACAGTAAGCGTCGACTCTCTGTCCTAGTTGAGCATCCAAGCAAAGGACTTAGAAGAGAATTTTGATTTGGATATAGGCCTGAACTAGATAGATCTGATCATCGCCTACCTAACGAAAGATGAACTCCCCGCAGACAAGAAAGAAGCACACAAGATAAAGATCAAGTCTACGAAGTATTGACAATCACCGGACAAGATCCTTTAAGTCTTTTACAACTCCGATTCGTGAGAAGAAGTTAGAAAGAAGAGGCTGCAATTTTGATGGAGCGCCAGCGCTTATATCGAAGGGGTGGCACGCGTGAGATATCGTTATCGACGGGCCACATCCTCCATCAAAAGGCGTGTCTGGACCCCATCGCATTAAATGTGCATTTATGAAGCCACTCTTCAAAAATGGTGATTGGCCTTATCGGTTAGTGGAACGGCGGTGTATTGGCTATTTGTTAGCTTTGTCCACTTCTGCTGTGCAACTGGAGTAACCAGAATTGGCGACAATTGTGGTGGGGTTAATCTAGATCGGTCACATGTAAAGGGAAAATCCGTATTTACCTGGACATTAGCGGCAGCACGACACCCGTCATCTACGTCATCAACAATCCTGTACTGCGGATTAGGTCAGCCATGTGCGGCGTGACATCTAGTCAGTACGGGAACCAGTTACTCGAGACGATAGTTGTTAAATCTCAATTGATATAGCCAGTCACGTGTTCACGTGTTCAACGAATATCTCCACTACAGATTAGGTTGGTCCTGTGTGGTCAATATTCTGGTAGTCAGTCGGTAACCCGTTCAGGAATGTGCTGAATCATGACAGATACAACTAATCACACGTTCTGTCTAGTTCCTCTACTATGCGAATCAAGTTGGTCATGTGCGACTAACATCTGTGCGGTGTGGAGAGCAATTAACCAGTGCAATGCGTGCCAGATCATAAGTGACACAACTGGACACATGCGAAAACAGTGACCCTCTGCGAATTAGATTGGCCGTGTGCGACGACATCACTAGTGCGGCACCCAGTAATACAATGCGGAAAAGGTGGCCGACAACGTGGACATGTGTCGATCGACCGATGGACGGTGAATGGCACGCGTGTCAGGCCACCATTACCAAAAGAATATTCAGAGTTCCAATTATAGTAAAAGGCACGCCAACATTCCATTCTGTCGAAAAATCTGGTCAGGCACCTATCAGACTGCAACAGAATCAAAGAAAGAGGACGAGAAATCTCGTACAATTTTCGATTACCAGCGAAAAGTTGATAATCTGGAAGACCAGTATATAAGCCAAAGTACAACCACCTAAGAGAGGTACATGTTAGTTTGTCCTCATTCTCTTACTTTGCATTTTCTTACAGTAGTTATCGAAGAGTTTTCCGGTCACTAGCGGTGAGAGGTCCTTTAACTGTTTTCTGTGAGCGCAAAGGCAGAAAAGAGTGCAAGCGAATTAGCAGGATGATCAATCGAACCAGAAAATTCATCCAGAAGACATTTAGCGGCGGAGGTTCGAGTACGTATTTTTACCCACGCACACTTCAATTATCCAAATGGTTTGCAAAGGTTTTGTTCTTTTATCTTGGAACAATATTTGAAGTAGTTTTAATGCACACTAAAAAGAATTTTTTTTTAAAAAACTAACTGGTTAAACTTGTGTCGAATTTAAGACATCGCCGTATCTTTGTCCAGAATTCTAGGAACCTTGAATTTCCGATTCTGCTCCTCAAAAGCTGGTGGTCTTTGGTACACAACCGATGCTGCCCTAATCAAAATTCCAGCAGTTAAACCCCATATCACATACTTCTTACTCTCCGTTTCATAGTCGAAGTAATGAATCAGATACTTCTCACCCATCCACTCTCTCTGCTCTGCACTCCGATTTTCATCCTGAATCAAAAGTTTAGAGATTGCAATTTCATAGTCAGAAGCTAAAAAAATTAAACAAAACGAAGCAGAAGTAGGAAATAAAGGGAGAACCTGTATAAACATTTCCAAGGGAGCGTCAAATACTGCGTCCACTTCGTCAGCATTAGGAACAGCCTTGAATGCAATTTGGTTGGAAAGTATGCCAATAACAGGAATTACTCTGAGGAGATGCTGCATTTATAACTGAAGGTGTTACCGCATGGTCAAAAGTAGGATTGAATTCAGACTTTATGAACAAACTTCTGAGACCATATACGGTTTTTCTCCCCCCTGTGGGTTCTAGTAATAAGAAGAATATGAAAACATCACAAGGATGCAAGAGATGAAAAGCAGTCATTAGAAAATCAATATTGGCTTTCTAAAATATCAGATTCAATTATGTTGCTGTGTCGAACCAGATAACATTTTGAGATTGGCCATTATATAAATGGCTAAATAAACAGACACCCCCTCCCCTCATTTTTGGCCTTGCATCTCTGATTTTTTAGATGGTCCGAGTTTTTTTAACTCCTCTGCTTTCAGCCTCGTTTCAAAGTGATTTTTGTTGTTCCTCCTCTCTCTATAGCCATTAAAATAGACAATACACACCAAAAATCAATTCCCACTTTGCAAGGAAATGAAACCAATCTTGAAACTCTGAGAATAAAAATGCAACATAACTCTCATTGAGGGTCTAATACAGAGCAAAGAACTCAAGCATGTCATAAGAACAGGGAAGGGAAACGGGCCTGCTGTGCTGGGAGCACAGCGGGGGCTGCTGTGGGGACGGGGCACATGCGGCCAGCACAAGAAATTTGATTCCGGGGTTACATTTGAAATATTATTTTAAGATACCATGTAAAAAATCAGTTCAATCAGATAATGTAAAAAAAATCGCAATCATTTGAATTTTCATTCACAATTTTAGGCCTAAAATTATGAAAAGTGAATGAAAATTCAAACAATTGAAGAAATTTTTGACATTACCGAATGAGCTGAATATTTCAAATTTAACCCCACAATCAAATTTTTCGTGCGGAACCCGCGTGGACCTCATCCCCCAGCACAGCAGACCCCCCGGGTCCACAAAGATGGGCTGATATATTCGTCTTCAGGGATATTTTGTATGAAAAGCACCCAAACCCTAAATATGCCCTAGAAAGAACTACATCTCTAACTGTTTCTTAACAAAAGGGTCAGTTGCTCAACACGGGTAGCTAGGGGTAATATTGTCGAATTTTGAAGTTGAAGGGGTGTTAGTGATATAAGCCAACAAATGAGGGGATGTTCATGTAATTTAGCCTAATAAATTGAATAAATCTATGCACCAAAACCAAACTAAGCGCAAGCTAGTTCAATCTGCACTAAAACTCAAACCGCATAGAAATGCTGCCTGCAATTCCTGTCTAGGCCCATAAATGGCATTCCCTGGAACTAATAAGTCATCAAGTAAAGGAACTCTTTGAACACAATATTAAGAAGAATGAGGATCCTATCATGCTTTTCATTTGTATTCAAAGAAAGTTTACGTCTCCCACATCTTCAATTCTTGGAGATAAACAGGTATTCCAACCTTTTACCCCCTTGCAATGAGGTCTCCTTATAGAAAATTGTGGTTGGGGAGAGTTGAATATCGATCCAGATGATAATGGTTCCTTCAAATCCTTCCTTCCGCTAGGTAATCTGCAAAAGAAACTATCTAGCAGTGCGGTCTGACCAATACCAGCCGGACGGCACCCGTTTAAGTCAGAAATCAGTAGATAGGAAGAAAAATACACAAGAGTGAAGTTACTAGATGTGGTGTACCTATTGAGGGTTAGTGCACTATTCCTTTATATAGAATCCTGACTTGAGCTCCAAGTCTGTGTGTGACGAACACACGCTGGGCTGATGTCACAATTGGAGTAACCATCTTAAGTGACGTCTGTTGAGCCACTCGGCATTGACATGATGCGTACTGTACACTGATCGGACCTCATTGTCCGGTCCAGTTGGTTAGTTCGCCTGTTGAGTTCTCTTTGGGCCCAACATCCAATATGGGCCTTTGACCCGTAACAGTGATTCAGCCCACTATAATAGCTTCTCAACTCCTCTTTGACTCGGTTGAAGAGTGCCTGACACCTAGTCGAATCATCTATTTGGTGATGCACGCAGAGTGGAATCGAGATCTTGGATCGTTCTTATCCATAAAGCTGCCATTATCAAACTGAATCGGCCCTTGTATCTACAGAACGCTTCGCATGTGGCAGTTCAAAGTCCTGACTTAACGTTCTTTCGCTTTTAATGCGTGCCACGTGGAGACCAATGATTGGACTGAAGTGACATCAAGCTTCTCTCTTTCCATATGCAACTCAAAAGCTCTTCTAAGCAGCAAGCTTTCAAATTGAAAATTCAGCCCCAGATCTTCATCTTTTCCTCTTCGAACTCTCAGATCTTGGTTTGGAGAATCGTTTTACTCCTCGGTGCAAGTTTTCCCCATTCTTTTTGTGATTTGATAGCTTTATAGAACCTTCGTCGAGTTTTCCGACGAGTTTTTCGCCGAAGCTGTCCAATCACCTAACTTTCCAGCAATGCTTGCCTGTGTCGGGCGGGCAACAGTGCCGATTCAAAACATAGTGAGCTTTTAGAGGTTGATTAACCTAACCGAACACTTTTGGTAAGTTACTGAGCCAAGATGTATAGCAACAAATACAATGCCATCTTCATAAGCAAACAGTACCACGTCCCCGTCGATGTGCAACTATCTCTCAAACTGATAAACGTGGGTCCGGATCCAATGCCGGACCGAATACATTTTCCTACCATGGCAACATTGAAGGTGGGGTCTGGTTCTTCTTGCACCCTTTTCTATGTCAAACCCTTCATGAGTTTAGGCTCACGACCTCCTGGGTGACCTTTATAGAATAGTGATCGGAGCGACGAAGCTATCAAAAAAACACAATCTGGGCTTGTGGCCACATGGCATCTTTGAATGCTGCTCAGATAGCCAAACAACGCTTTCGAGTAGTACACGCTCTCCTGATTACCGACTTGCTTGAGTGAGCAAATATGTCGAAGACTTCCTTGCCATGATGGGTAACTTTGAGCTCGGTCCATGGGTGGATCAATCCCACTCTGTCCCACAAGTTACGGAAAGACTAGGTAAGTTACCAATTGCCCTTTTTGTCTTGTATTCATTATCTCGTTATTAGTTGATTTCGGTCTGATATCATCTTTCACGCAGGTTCAAACGTACTTGTCGAACCTAAGCCTGAAGATTGAGCTGCCATTGAGGATCCCAAACTGCTTGGCATCGAAGCACTTGGGGTACACTCCCCGCTATTCATATTCTCTCCAGAGGCGAGCGATAGGGCCGGAAAGCACAAGCGAGTTTGACCCACAAGGGATCACCAGAGAGCAAGTCGTAGTTAGGAAGGAGTGATAGGGTTATAATAAATGGTTAGAACTAAGGAGAGGGGTAGACCTAAATTGATTTTAGAAATAGTAGTTCGTAAGGATTTAAGTTTATTATGTATAATGAAACACGATGCACTCAACCGAGCGCATTAGAAAAAAGAATTAATGTAGCCGACCACAATTGATTGGGACTCAAGCCTCAGTTTGATTTGGTTGGGTATGCATTGTAAGCCTTGGAGAAAATGGTTGAGATTGAATAATAGAAAAACAAAGAACTCTCTCTACAATTGTGAGTTGTGTGATTGTTCTTCGTGTGTTTTTGTTCTAGAGTCTTCTCTACATTAGCTTGTATCAAAGCTTGAATTCCGATAATGAGTTCAAAGGCGTGGAGCTGCAGGCAGAGGTGGTGATGTGTATATAAGCATCAGAAAGTCTACGGTCACACCTTCGCGGGAGGCACTTAAATTTATCCGATTGAAATGATTTTTTTGCAGGGCTACTTAAAATAATATTTAAAATTTAAATGACGGATCAAAATTTTCGTGTGGGCCCTATGTGGGCTCCACCCCACGAGGGTGTGAATGGGGGTGTGATTGGGACGGTGTGACCGTAGCACGGTTCTATAAGCATGATGTTGTTGTACGAACAGGAGAGGTTTCAACGGATTGAGACCTGTGAAATAGCATTGCAGGAGGCACTGGCTACTTTGACAGGGAAAATAGCTACACTACTTGTAAGTTAGACTAACCGCAAGTGCCCTAACTGAGATCATTAGGAGGACAAGGTTATGAGGAAGGAGTTCGCCACCAATCCTTTTGTTGTGCATTAGCTAAGGAGAGGGGAGCAAGAAATCGTGGCTGGTAATCAAAAGTTCCTCCAGTGGGAGTTTGGCATGAAGATCGAGATCCCGAAGTTACAACGGGGTTTCACAGCAAAGGAATTTGTTGATTGTGTTGTCATCGTCGAGGAGACTTTGGAACTCAAAGAGGTTCCTGCGGCAAAATGCGTGTCTCGTGGCCACTAGAGTTCTTGGGAGGGCCGTGCATGGTGGCAGCGTAACAAGCTGAGTCGGAGCAGACAAGGCAAGGAGAAGATAGGTTCGTGGAAAAGTTGAGAAGCATATATGAGTTGTCTTTATCACCCGTAATTATACTAGTATGATGCACCAAAGGTTGCAGAACCTGCGGCAGGGTACTTGTTCTGTTGACATACACGATAGGGTTTGACTAACTTGTGGTCAGAATCGACCTGGTGAAGACAGGAATAGTTGGTTGCGCATTATATTGGGGGGTTGCACCTCCAGTTTCAGGACATGCTGAACATGTTCGATAGTTACACGGTTTCATATGTTGTGCAAGAGCACAAACTTCTAAAAAGAAGTTCAATAGAAGGGGTGTGGGGAACAACTGGAGCAGCCCAAATCGTGCTCCAGATGCTCCATAGAATGGCGCAATGAGTACTGTCTGCAACCAGGCCAGTAGCAGTGCAGCCAAACTGGGGAACTGGCACTTGTTTCGGTGTTTCAAGTGTGGCAAATATGACCACTATCAAGTTGATTGCAAAAAAAGATGATCATCCAGGAAAGGCTTATTTATTGATGCGGATGAGTCTGCACGCAGACGATAACGTTAATTTTTGAACACGTCATTGAGTACGATGTGTTAGAAGAGAAGCTGACTGGTGATGTCGGCCCGCTACTAGTCCTTTGATGGATTTGTTTGGCCCTTGAGAGATTGATGGAGACTCGTTTCACAACAATATTTTCCATTCCACATGTACGATTGGTGAAAAGGTGTCAATTCATTATCGATTCGGGCAATTGTGAGAATCTGACATCCAAAGAGTTGTGTAATGCTCATCCCTTTATTTAAATAAAGTATCTCCTTTTAAAAATTATTTTGCATGACTTTTAGAAAGGATCACAGTGTATATAGAGTGCATGTTTTAAACCTAGTCATATCATGGGATGATGTGTGTAAATGCATTCTTGTAAATTTTGTTGGACCTTTTGAGTAAGGGTATTGAGGATCTTAGATTTAAGATATTCTTGCGAGTCCTGTGATAATTTGAGGATAGGAATTGGAAGTTGTGGTCATTGGGATAATTGGTCTATCACCTAAGTCACTGAGAATTGTATTTGAGGTTATTTACGAACTTGAGAAGGTTGTAGAATAACCTTGGAAGGTAAATTTGATGTCTAAAATGATGGGAAAGTGTTTGAAGTTGAGTTTGGAAGGTTGGGTGGCATTTTGGAGTGATTTAAAGGCTATACTGGTTTGCTCATCCGGACCACGCTTGGATCTCGTCCGGACGAGGATGGCAGAAAGGTTGCACTTTGGCTACGAATGGCTCGTCCAGAACAGGGGTGGTGGCCGTCCAAACGAGGTGACCAGAGAAGGTGTTGGGCTGTTCAGAAGGGCATCGTCCGGACCATAGTGCTTGGTCGTCCGGATGAGGATGGTCGTCCGAACGAGAGTGATGGTCGTCCGGACGGAGCGTTGCTGATGTGCGGTTAATTAAAGGTAAAATTGGGTTTTTGGTTCCTTAATCGGTTTATAAGTAACTAAAACGTATTAGGGTTATATACTAAGTTTATTGCCTCCTATTTTGTGCCTCTAAACGCTAGAGAGAGATTTAGGAAGAAGAAGACTTTGGGTGAAGAAAATCAAAGGATTTGAAGGGATCTTGAAGATTTGTGAAGGGTACTTCTTAAATCTAACCCTAATCCGTAGTAAGTAATATAAGCCCATGTTTTCTTTGGTTTTCCTTCTTTTAAATCCATGTTTTGATGGAGGTATTTTGAGTATATGGCTATGATTTCATGTGTGTGTGCATAATGATGGAAGTTATGGAAACATTATGGAAAAACTTGCATAATCTTCATGATTTCGGTGTGTGTGCTTGAGTTTGACATATGGAAAAATCTAGATTTCTAGATCCACAAAGTATTGTGCATATGAATCATTTAGCCTTCTATTATCGATCCTTATACACTATATTGATTGTTTTGGATTGCGGTTACAGGATTGAAATTGAATAATCGTGAGGCAACCAGAAATTAAAGGAAGTCACTCAATCTAAGAGGTTCCAGTGAGTGTATGAAATATTCTATTTCATTAGTATGATGTATTTTCATTTGAATAAATTAGTTGTTTTGTTGATGGAAACAAAAAGGTCCATTCAGCATTAGTTAATGAAAAATGTTTTATTGGCGGTGGATAGCCGGAGAATATCCACAAAATGTGATTTTGGCTGTGGATGGCCGAAGAATGTCCACAACATAACTATAGAATGGGGATGCCCTATAGCTCAATAGATGGCTTGAGCAAAGTGTTTTATTGGCAGTGGATAGTCAGAGAATATCCACAAAACATGATTTTGGTTGTGGATGGCCAGAGAATATTCACAAAATTATATTGGCAAAAGTAGTCGGAGAATACCGAAAATTGAAATGGAAATAAGTTTTAGGAAAAGGGTTTTGGCCAAAGTTGTTAAAAAAGAGTTTTCCTTTATTATTTCGAAATTTGAAATTATATATCTCACACTCTGGTTTCCTTGTTTTTTGCTTGGAAATCGGATAGCATGATTAGAGGTCCACTACAAGGCGCTTGAGGAGATGATTCTTGGCTTGACAGGGTTTTGGCTCATGTGGAGAGCAACATATCGTAGATAGTTCTTTACTGTACTTAGGTCTTTATTTACCTTGTAGCATTTTGGTTTCATGTCTTGGTTGTTAGAGGGATTGGTTTCTACTTTGTGTTATGAAGTTGAATTTGGATTTCATAGTTTTGAATAGAAGTTATTGAGATTAAGTTTTATGATGGTGTGCACCTATTCTTGGAGTCATAGTAGAATTTGTTGGAATGATTAGTTAATTTTGAGAGACGAAAAGAAAGAAAAAATTTTATTTCCGCAGTTTATTTTGGTTTATTTGGAATGGGATGTTATAACTTAGTATCAGAGCTTAGGTTATACGTCCGTGTTAGGGGATCGTGTTTGGAAGAATAATGCACTTGAGGTGTGAGTTGTTGAAAAGTGATGTGATGGGTTGTAGTATTTTTGTGACTATTATGTGTGTTTCTTAACACCATTGCGACTTACCTTGAGGTCTCATTGGAAGAGCGTCTGATCAACGTTGTCTTCTAATGGAAAGTTTTGGAAAAGTTAATTGGGAAAGCATAGTATAACGGAATAATAGGGTTTGGAGTTGATTTGGGAGAATGGCTAAGTAGTGGACCATAGAGTGTACATGTAAGCGTTAAGGTGTTTTTACTAATGTGTGAGTTTTATATGTGATTTGTTTCCACGTTGTTTGTTTTGTTTTGCAAAATAACCAAGTGAATGAAGGTGAGTCAAGTGTTAACGGGGGAAACCCTATTGGGGAAGGAGGAATTTCCCAACCATTGGGAGAGGAGGCCAGGATGATGGCGGATATAGCCCAACTGGCGGAAAGCCATCATGTCTTGCTTCAAGTACAAGCAAATCAAAACATTGAGAGAGGTATGAGCACTGGTCTTCTAGAGAGAGAAAATAACCCTAGAGTGGCAGAGGAATGGTTGAGGGAAGTAGAACTTGTGCTTGACACTATGGGTGTAGTTGAAGAGCAAAGGGTGGTCTTAGCCATGTTTTCACCTAGAGGTGAGCCTAAAAATTGGTGGAATGCTTTTAAAAGACTAGAGATGGCACTGGCAATTGGAGTTGAGCCGGTTGTGCCAAGAGTGATTACTTAGGAGAGGTTTGTGCAAGGGTTTAACGAACAGTTTCACTTTGAAAGCTTTCTGTGAGACCCCGGTCCTGGAAAATATTAAATAGAAATATTTGTTTGAGCAAATATAATTTTTGATGATTTTATAAGACTTGAAATAGTCTTGAGGTCATAGAAATATAGAAAAGAATTAAACCATGGGCCTAAGTGAAAGAAAAAGATAATTGGGAGTCCGGCTAAGCAGTTTTCCGTGCTCAGTAGGGATCCGACCACATGGAGGTCCGGCCAGGTCAGCAGTCGTGTGGCAGCTCGGCCATGTGGGCAGTCCATCTGGACAACCACGCTATCAATTAAGACAGAAGTTTTGTAGTGGGATGACGTCACATAGCATTTCGGCAGAAGGAGACAAGGATGTGCGGGTGAGTGGACTGAGGTCAGCTGGCTAGAAGCCAAGGCTGGCGGCCGATGGGGCCTATCATTGGTGAGTGGCGTCGTTTGGGTGTCTGCCACCGTCCGGATCAATATTCTCTTCTCAAAGCTATAAATACTTGAACCATTCCTTCGTTTTTGGTACAACTCCAACTTGAGAGCACCCAGACTCTCTGTTTCTCTCTCTAGAAACTCTGTCCGAATCACTTCAGTTCGGCAGAGCCTTGAACTATCATTTCAAGTGCTCGACAGCACGGTTTTTATACTCAGATTGCTCGGCAAATCATTTGCCGTGCAGCCATACCCCCAATTGTTGTTCGGAAAGTCTTGGCCGTACAACCAAACTCTTCAGAAACATTGTTTGAGCTCCGGTCAGGTTTCTGTTCAGCTCGGCAATCATTCTTCAGACTTCCAGACGACTCGTTTCACTTCGACAAAGATTCCTTTCAACTCAGCAAGACATCCTTCACGTCAGAATCAGTTCGGCACAAGCTATTTTAGCTTTGATTTGTTGACCTTCGGTACATCAAGCTTCGACCAAAGGTATAACTGTTGTTTTAATTCATTTGTGTTCGGCAAAAGCCCTAAAATACCTAGTTTTTGCTCGGCAAACTTAAATTCAAGTCTTGCCTTAATGATTTACCTTGGCAGACTCATTCGGAGTCTTCCCGCACGTTATTTTTGTCGCTCGCATACGCAGCTGTTCTGCTCGGCAGAATTGTGCTCAGCCAAACCGTTAGACCGTTTATTTCTTGCTCGACAAAGCTAGCATTCGGCTAAGCTTATGCTCAGATCATAATTTAGTTCGGCCAAATTATTTCTTTAGTCCGGTCGCACTCCCATGTAAATGTTGATTGATTGATCATCACTCTGTCCGAAGCAACTTGTGCTTGGCAGAAGTCAGACATTCTTTGACTTCAGCAGCTCGGCAACAACTCTGGTTGTTCGGGCAATTGGCCCAAGATCTTTAGAATAGTCCTTCGGTCATTTTCGACCTATAACCAACTTGAAATCAAAACTTAAAAATCTGTATTTTTAACTTTGATCAAAATGATGTCCGGACCGTAGCATGGTAGCTCGGCAACTAGCCAGACGGCTGTGTTTTAGCTCGGCAGATCACTTATTGGCAAACCTGAGTCTCCAGCAGCTCATATGTCTCTTTGCCAAGTCTGGCAGCTCGGCAGGAGTTATCCGGTTAGACTGAGCTTCGGAAATAAGTATTCGGCAGACTTTGCTTCGGTTAGCTCAGCTCGGCAGTACATTTGGGCAGTAGGTTTCTATGGAATTTTGATGTATGGTTTATTATCCAGATTTGGGATAGCTTTCATTGAGGGAAAAAGGAATCTAGAAGCTTAAGGAGTCCCTATTCAGGTGAATCTCTATATACTGCTCTACTCATACATTTTCAAGTGCATTTCCTTTGATAATACGATTATGGTTTTTGAACCCGAAATAATGTATTATTTCCAAGAGAATTTTGAAATATGGAGTATGCACAAACTCTTATTTACACATAGATGAACAAATTGGAATATTGATCGATGTGTTGTTTTTATGAAATTCCATACGACAAGGAATTTTAATGAGATTTTGAGGGGAAAAAATTGAAATGGAGATGAAACGGGAATAAGGTGCTCATACCACAAAAGCACAGATATGATCCTTTTTATTGATATGCTTATACGACAGGAGCATAGTGCTATGAAATGAATATGCTTATACGACAGGAGCATAGTGCTACGAAATGAATATGCTTATACGACAGGAGCATAGTGCTACGAAATGAATATGCTTATACGACACAAGAATAATGTCATGAATGACTACGCTTATACGACACAAGCGAAAGCATGAATGTTGTACGATGAATGCTCATACGACAAAAGCAAGATGATGAAAGGGTTGAATGATAAGCCTATACGACAAAGGCCAATCCAATTTATAATATACTGTGTTGAAAATGAATATACAGGTTGGTACATGATTGCAGCAAAAGAAGAACTATGATAAGCATTGTTATTGCTATTGAGCCTTTGAGCCATATTCTATTTGTGAATCTAATCTTGCAGGGATAACATTGTTAATCCATGAAACTTGTACTGCAGTATGTAGCGATTCACTATAGCTTTTAGCTTATGCGTTTTCTAAAACCATTTTCAGGTCAAGAAGAGGAATGAACTAGCAGTTTCATGTTTAAAGTTATTTTGGAGATTTCTGATGTTGTACTTTTTGTTGTACTGGTTGTCTCAAGTTTGATGATGTAATAATGATGTATTAATGAGAACATCTATTCACTGCTCTGGTTTTTGTTCACACGCTTCCGCATATTTCCGCATATTAAATTGTTTAAGAAATTCTTCAACTCTTTATCTTAGGCCTTTAACGAGCTTGCTTGTTGGCCGGTCATGTGCTCATCCTATGAACGGGATGGGTCGTGACACTTTCGATTTGAACAAAAAGCGACATTCACTAACTTGAAACAAGAGAATATGTTTGTGGCCGAGTATGAGCCCAAATTTGCAGATTTATCTAGATATGCGCCGGATATAGTGAACACGGAGGAAAAAAAGTGCAGGAGGTTTAGAATCAGGTTGGCACCATTGGTGTCTTCTAGACTCTTATCGTTTAAAGAGAGAAATTTTGTAGATTTGGTCGATATGGCCAAGAGAATGTGGGAAGATATTCAGTATTTCAGACGAGAGAGGAAAATAACAAGAAGGCAGGGTATGATAATCATGGAACATCTTAGAGAAATAGCTTTAACAGTAGTAACTCTAAATCAAGGTTTAGCAAAAATCGTAATGGTGGAGGTGGTGGGAGCCAAGGGAGTGTTTGGAATAGAAATCAAGAGCCCGGTGTTAACCATCAGTCGAGTTCTAATAACAAGGGGCTTTCAAGGAAATGTTTCACATGTGGATCAACAGAGCATTTGGCGAGAGATTGCAATGAGGGAAACAGAGGGTTCAAATGCTTTAGATGTAATGGATTCGGGCATAAAGTGTCACAGTGTCAACAGCAACAACCACCGGTACCAGCGGCATTTGTTAAGAGTGTGGCAAATAATGTCAATAAGGGGGTAGCAGGACAAGCATCGCATGTCAGAGTTTTTGCTTTGGATCGGCAGGCGGCACAGGCCAATTCAGATATATTGACAGGTACTATTCGTGTATGTGGTATTTATGCGAGCTTTTGATTGATTCTGGTGATACTAATTCGTTTGTGTCTTCTACATTTGGTACACATATGGGTAAAAACTTATATGCACTAGGCCACACTTTGTTTGTGTTGACACCAATGGGGGATGTAATTGAACTTTAGTCATATTATCCGGATTGTGGGGTTTACGTTGGCAATGAGGCATTGATGGTAGATTTGATACCCTTAGTCATGTCAGACTTAGATGTAATATTGGGTATAGATTTTCTGTCTACTCATTTTGCGGTCATTGATTGTGTTAGCAAGGAAGTTTCGTTTCGAATTCCAGGTAAACTTAATATGAAGATTTGTGGGGATAGTTTGGTAATGCCTAGTTGTGTTATTTCGTCATTGAAAGTCATGTAATTGTTGAGGAAGGGTTGCGCAGGATTCTTAGTTTATGTGATTAATTCGGAGGGGAGTTCGGGAAACATTGATGATATTCCTATTGTTAGAGACTTTCAGGATGTATTTCTGAATGAACTACCAGGGGTAGTACAGGATAGAGAGGTTGAGTTCATTCTAGAGTTGGTTCTGGGCACTAGTCCTATTTCCATTGCTCCCTATAGGATGGCATCCGTAGAACTTTATGAATTAAAAATCCAATTGAGAAAATTGATCGATAAGGGTATTGTTAGACCTAGTGTGTCCCCGTGGGGAGCACCCATATTATTTGTGAAAGAGAAGAATGGATTGATGAGGATGTGTATTGACTATAGGCAATTGAACAAGGCTACAGTAAGAAATAAATATCCATTGTCTAGGATAGATGATCTCTTTGACCAACTTCAGGGAGCTTCTGTGTTTTCTAAAATTGACTTGCGGTCGGGTTATCATCAACTGAAGGTGAAGGATAGTGATGTAGCCAAGACTGTATTTAGAACTAGATATGGGCATTACAAATTCCTTGTTATGCCATTTGGGTTGACCAATGCTCCGGTAGTACTTATGGACTTGATAAATAGAGTCTTTCAACCTTATTTGGACTCCCTTGTGATTATTTGCATTGACGACATTTTGGTATACTCTCAGTCAAAAGAGGAGCATGAAAATCATTTGAGGTTGGTGTTACAGAAATTGAGGGAGAAACAACTTTATGGGAAATTTAGCAAATGTAAATTTTGGCTAGACCGAGTGGTATTTTTGGGCCACCATTTTATTTCAAGTGAGGGCATTTGTGTTGACCCTAAAAAGATTGAGGCTAAATTGAGAGAGACCAACCAGCGTCACATAGATCCATAGTTTTTTGTGTTTGGCCGGTTATTATAGGCACTTTATTGAGGGGTTTTCGTCCATAGCGATGCCCATGACTAAGTTAACTAGAAAAGGGTGAAATTTGAGTGGTCGGATGATTGTGAAAATGTAACTGTTGAGAATTTAACGATATAATTTTTGGAGTTTTAATTCCATCTAATCGATTTTGGTTGATCTAAATCCCAAAATATCCTAAATTGAGTTTATTTCCTAAATCTTTGAAAGATAAATCTTTGTTGGTATTCACTGGTTGAGATTGGTTGAGTTCGGGTTGGTTCGGGTGAGTGCTGGGAGGCCTGAGGCCCCACACAAAAATCCTCCACTTGTCTTTCATTTCGATATATATATATATATATATCGAAATGATATTCATTTCGATATGACCAGCCCTCTGCTCCCTATCTCCTCTTCTTTATTTCGATATGCCCTCTGCATATATTTTGAAATGCCCCTTTGTTAAATTCCTCCAGTGAACTTTCCATTTCGATATAACCTGGAATTATATCGAAATGAGGTGTCCATCATTTCGATATGTTGCACATATCGAAATGATGCTTCAATAATTTCCATCAGCAAGCTTTTTATTTCGATATGACTGGGCATCATATCGAAATGAGGTGACCTCTATTTCGATATGCCTTTTTCTTACATATTGAAATGTTGCTTCATTAAAATCCATCAGAGAGCTTTTCATTTCGATATGTACCTCTGTACATATTGAAATGCTTTCTTCATTAGGAATGCCCAGGTGACCCTATATTTCGATATGTAGCTTGACTACATATCGAAATGAGTGTTCGGAAGGCAGTTTTGGGAAGAATCATTAAGGGCATTTTGATCCTTTTGGCTGTGTTTTAAGCACACATATATGGAGAGGAAACCTAATCCTATTCATTTCAGTCTCTCTCTCTCTCTCTACAGCCGACACCCTCTCCTTCTCACTCCCCCTCTCATTTCTCCTCCACTTCTCTCTACATTTGAAGGGGATTGAGTGACATTCGGGGAATTTGGCCTTCATCAACGTTGGAGAGGACATCGAGGACTACGCAGTGGTGTGCTTGGTTCGGGCACTTGTGAAGAACCCCTCACCTAGGGTTTTTGAAAGTTTGTGTTTTGATCTTCATTCGAGGTAGAGTTGTCTTACCCTTCTATGTCTCTTGTTGGTCTTGCTTCCTTCTCCCCCTATGTACTAGTTAGGATGAGGAAGTTTCGTATTCTATGTTGCGGGTTAAATTTCCCCCAAATTGGTTGAGTGTTTGAGTTGCTATGGGTCTTAATTGACTCCCTACGTTATCAATTTCAAGATCCCCGTATGATTTTCCAAAAACCCCAATTTGTGTAAACCCTAGTTTTTGGTCTCGAAGAAATGTTGCAATTTACGGGTTGATCTTTGAAATTGATAATGGTGAAATGGTCTTATGACCTTATAAATGTTTTAATGGAAGCCATTGAACGTCGATTTTGGAAAAATTCATGTTTGGTCACTTGGGTTGATTAGGAGGTGAAATGCCCTAATCCCGAAAATGAAACAACGTTTTAAATTGACCATTAACATGATAAGGAATTGAGTTGGCTATACTTTCATACAGGAATTTCGTTCCCTGGGTGGATTACACCCACTACATTGCGCAATGGGGGCCTACTAGAGCCCTTCCTAAGGTAGGATAATTCTGAGGAACATTCGGTTAGTAGCTGGCAGGCGACTAGCACTGAACAAGCCCAAACTCAATGAAAATCTAATTATTGTGGTTATGTCTCCCTTAATTTCGTTAAAGTTGAGATGAGATATTTCTAAAGAAAAATGTTTCACTTTGATTTCGTCAATGAGTTTTTGAAAGAAATCTATTGACTTTGGAAATGGCTTTGAAATGGAATTTTGGATGGAACTTGAAAGGAAACGGTTTCAAACTACGAAACGGTCCTCATCGCATGCAATCATATTTATTTCTCGCACTTGCATCCTTTGTCCCATCTTGGGACATATTTGGTTATAGACTTTCTCTACTAGGCTTTGGCCTAACCCTCTATTTTTAGGTACCGGCACTGCTGCTTGATTTGGAGCTTGGAGTTTGGGTGCCACCTTCCTGTGGGGTAGCTTGTTTCATTTCTTTCACTTTCTTTTAAATTAAAACTTCATGTTCCCGGAATTGTATGATTTATTTTGGTTGGACTGTAACTTTAAACCCGTTTGTAATGAGGTGTGCATGTGTGGCATCTCCCCTTCCCTGTCTTTATTTTCCGCATATTTGAATGGGTAGATGGTTTAAATTTAATGGTCCATGTTGTCCTTTTTGTATTTCAAAAAAAAAATTGGTTTGAAAATCAGGGACGTGACAACTTGGTATCAGAGCTTTCGTTCGAAAACTCAGGCCTTTGGGGAGACATTTGGTCTCAATGGGTGTATTGTTTTGAAAGTCTACATTCATGTGATGTGCTTGGAGTGTGTTTGCATTGCATGAGGACCATGTGTTTTTATAAAAGAACAAGTTAAACTGGGATCTTTTCTCTAACTCTATTCGTAGACCCTAGGGTGGTGTTGAGCCCCTAGTGGATCCTATTGTGGTGTTGCTATTCCTGTGAGTCAAACTCCCGTAGATGATGTTTGGTGTGTCTTTACCTCATTCCTGAGAAGTAGCCCCTTTTTGGTGTAATCGCGGTGATTTTAGCCGACCCTACTCTGTTGTAAACTATGAGTTCTGATTCTGGATGATCTTTGTCATCATTCTTTCTGTAGTTGCTATGCCTCCGCAAAGAGCTCCTGGTCGTGCAAGGGGAGGTCGAGGACTCCCTATTCCTGATGCTAGTAGTCAGGAATTCACCGGCCAACATGGTGACTTCGCTGATGAAGTTCCTCCAGTTGTGCCTGCTCCTGAAGGATTAGTTATCCCAAATCAGTTCATGCAAAACTTTGTTGCAGCCATGGCCGAGGCGAGCCGTGGGATGGCACCACCTAGAGAGGTACAAGGTGACCGTGCCATCGAGTCTCTCCGGGAATTCCGCCGTATGGACCCTCCCAAGTTCGGTGGAGAAGGGGACCCATTGGCAGCGAATCACTGGTTGTCTGAAGTCCGCAATGTCACACTCCGGAAATTTTAATTAATTTCCATCGTTCATTAAATCGAAAATCTGTAATCATGTTTAAAATTCATCGATTTGATTCATTCTTCAAATCAGAAATCTTTACTCATAAAAGTTGTGGAGAATTTGATTACGATTCCAACGCAACTTGAATCGTCTCAATTGGAGTCCGGACGAAGAAGTTATGGCCAAAATACCGTCGGAAAAATCAACATTTCTGTTCAGCGGAAATTTGGCCTCCACGTACACCATATGCCGTCGACCGGTCGTGGAATGTCAGAGAGCTTTTTTAAAAAGCTCGACCGGTACACAACATCCCGTCGACCGGTCGGGATGCCCAGAATCGATGTTTTTCAA
>NMUG010000347.1:0-23485 GCA_002855965.1 Monotropa hypopitys
AAAATGATCTCATTCACATATTAGAAACATACTAAATTTAAGAATCAGTTAAAAATCAAGTTTATGAAATATTATAGGAAAATTGGATTCAGACGGATTTAAAGCCGTTTCGATTCATTTAAATACATTTATAGATAGATTTATGTCATGTATTAGGTTATTGACCATAGATTTCTTCAAAAATCATGTTTCGGGGTCCAAATCGTGGATACCTAAACCAAAAAATGAACTGCTGACCTACTATTCTTCGTTGTCTGTCAGCGAGTACCGGTCCCCCATACCGTTGGGGATCGATCCCTCTTAAAATAGTAAGGTTTCTGCCAAGGAGGTACCGGTCTCCCACCCTTATGGATACCAGTCCCTCAAGGGAAATTTATCAACAAAATATGTGGGCTTGCCAGGTTGCTATTTTGGGACCCCTGAGCCTTAAGCCCGAGATAGAGAGTGTGTGGAACCCTAAGGGTTTTTAGTTTGGATTTTATGGAAAGTGGAACTAAGGAAGAAATATAAGGAATTAAGTATGATAATTTTAGAATTTCAAAAGGTATGATTTAATTCATATTTTTCTATTTATGTTATTCAGGTAATCTAAAATGAATATTGGTCTTCACGTGAGTGACTCAACTCGGTAACGTAGGATTTTAAAATGCTCTTTTATTAAATATCCCTATTTTGGTGGGATTTCCTTTAAAAGTACTCTCACTATGATACATGTTTAAATATATGGTTATGAATGCTTTCGAATCTACTAAGTGCCATCAATATGAACCAAGTGGTCCTTATAACAGGGAATAGTTGATAGTTGTCCTGCCGGGGGACACATAACGGTACATAGTGGTCTTTCCAACTAGGGATAGTTGATATTGGTCCTGACTGGTGACACATGCCAGTACATATATTTATGACCTTCTCTGGAGGTCACATGACAGAGGACATTCTAGGGGTCACATGCTAATATTTGAGGTCATGTTAGGAGATACATGTCAGCGTATTCATATAGGATTATGCATCAGATGTCTAGATGATCCACCCGAGGACACATGGGGTATGAAGGATGATAAGTTACATGATTATGGATGGCCTAGTATCATGATAGATAAATAAAGAATCCCTTCGTAAAGAGGTACACAAATACCTGTTTATGATTATGATCATGATTATGACACGACCATCAATATGATATGATTTCTCATAATATGACCCAATATGATTATGTTACGTTCTGATGCCGTATGATATGCTTTATGTTCTAAATCATAATGATATTCATTATTTTTGAAAACTGTAAGAAAGATCTGTTTCTGTTTAAATAAGAATTTATGGAAGGATTTTATAAGAAAGAACTATTCAGTTACATATATGTTTTATAAAGGAAAAGACAAAGGAAATAATTTATAAAACCTAATAATTAAGAGGACTTTTAAATAAGGAGGCAAGCTATGACTTCTTTTTCAAATATACTTATTGGCTTTGAAAAGGAAGAAAGATATATACATGTTTTGGAATGTTAAGTTAAAAGATAGGTGTTTGTTGAGTTTTAATCATAAACCATAGAAAACCTATGCTCTTGTGTTCTATCACTCATACGAGCTTTAGCTTATGAAAATTATTATTTTTTAAGAAATTGGCAAATGGATAGCTTGTCACGCCCCGGATTTTCAAACCATATTTTTTGTAAACAATTTAAATAGAAGCAGGGGGGATCAACACTTGTAGTATCTATGCACTTCTTTCAATTTCTCATTACATTCATTATACAATATGATTAGAAAAGCGGAAGATAGAACAAATGCCAAACGGCTACAACAGAAGTGCTGAACAGAAAGAAAAGTGAGGGTACATCCCACCCTCGGGAGTCAACAAAAGTACCAAGTGAAACCTGTTGCAACGATCCCTAAAAACCCGGAAGCTGACGAAGCTCCAAGCTCAACAAGCTCAACACGTCTCTGCAACAACCTGTGGGGGGACCACGAAGGTCTGAGCATACCACAACTCAGTAGATAAACTTCTAACCACTACCAAACATGCACGGGTGGTGCATGCCTAGGAGGGGCCAGCACAGGTAGTAAAGCCGTAAACAGGCGTAACAGTAGTAGACAACAAAGTAGAGAAACTGTAAGGAGAAATACAAGTAGTAAAACAGGAGAGAGAAGGAAACACAAGGTAGCAAAGACGACCTAGCTATAGGTCCGTCAACTAACCTCCTCAAGTGCAAAGGGAGTAAAGGTGTCAAACCCAATGATTATTCAATTCAATCTCACGTCATCACAACCGACTCCCCACTAAGGTTAGAAGTCCACCGTCAAAGTACAAAAACCGTAGGGACGAAGGCACGTTATCAACAAGTGTGTCTAACCCAAACTGTAACCTCAAATGAACACCAAAGGTACAATCTCCCAAGTCCGACTAAAATGATCTCAAATCTCGACTCAACCATCCTCACCACCAAAGTCCAACAACTTTATGGATCCACTGAGAGTCCCAAACCAAGACTGCGCCAAGATATCTAACCAAGGTGTGTAAACATAGCACAAGGGACAACAAATAAGGGTGTCCACAAAACCTATCGAAAATGTTCATTTATTGTTCCGAGGATCACACACTATCAAGTGCCAAGGGGATTCCATTACAAGTCTATCCCAATACGATTTAAATCATTATTCTTACCTTTATTCCACTTAAAGAGTAATCCGGAATTCCATTAAAAGTATATTTCGTTCATGTGTTCTCCATCAATCTAGATACATCCCGGGATCCCTAAAGGTCAAGTACATCCCGTATTTATTCGAAGTTCATTGATTTAATACAAATCCCGGAATCCCTAAAAATCATGTACATTCCGTATTTGCAGATTTTATTCATTCTTCAAGATAAATCCCGGAATCCCTAAATATCAAGTACATTCCGTATTTATCCAAGTATCGTTGTAACGTTGATAGGGCAAGGTTGGTCTAGTAGCTCGTCAACACACTAGCCAAACCTAATCCGTCTTCCCCAAAGACCGTTGGGAGGGCTCACGTAGCCCCCTTTGTGCACAAAGTCGTGGGTGGAGCGACCACCCCGGGAATCCCTAAAACTCAAGTGCATTCCCGCGTAAGAACATATCAATTCCCGTATCGTTGTTACAATTTTTATCCTGGAAATCCCTAAAAATCAAGCACATTCCCGGATCGTCATTACAAGTTCACTATGCCGGGAATCCCTAAAGATCAAGTACATTCCCGCATAGAAATAATCCAATCATATTCATGGTCTTCAATTTCATTCATGAGTCATCGTTCCCATTTTCATTTCATGTCTTACGTGTGATGGATTCAAGATTATCCAAAGGTGGTCCTCGTAGGATCCATCCCCATATTAGTTGTACATTGCGTTCATTTCATTCATTTCATATTTGGGTGAATCCCACGTCATTTCAATCATCTTGACAAAACAAGCCCAAGGCTAGATCAAGTTCCCGAAGGTTACTACGCCCTTACCAAGGAAAGTCACACAACTATACGACCACCGCAAAGACAACCACGACCGCACCAAGATAAGGCACCATGTTTCATTTCACAAGACCCATATGATCTTACTAGTTAGTTCATTTTCCCAAATCATTCGTTCAAAGTTCGTTTCTATTTTCAATACCTCTCAACCAATCGTATACCCAAATTTGCCTCACGGCTAGTCCACGACCATTTTCCCTTACAAGGATTATTAAGGGCCTACCCCGGGACTTTAGTCGAACATATGGCGTCTATGAATTTATAGGTGGCTAACTAATCGCATATCCACAAATCAACACTCATGTCGTTAACCCAAATTCATATGATTTTACCGTAGGATCTCCAACCTAAACCCAAATATTACATGATCACAATTCTATGGGAATCTTAGTACGAATATGGGAGTCACACACACACACGCGCGCACATATTTAATAGAAATCAAGTATTTACCCACCGGAGCAATAGCCGGAAAGTCGTCGGAAAGTTGCCGGAAAATGTCACCGCAAACCAAATCCGCCATCGCGTAGATCATCTCATCCTCTTCAATGTTCCTCAAGACCGCACCTCCATAGCTCCTCGCCGGAAAGTCGCCGGAATCCAAAATCTCACCAGATGGATTCGCCAAGTGGGTTGCCGGATAGCTCTTGCCAAGGGGAGCAACGTTTCTTCTTGGAGAAACTCCATTGCTCGAAGTTGAAGGACGCCCAAAAATTCAAATCTCGTCGGATGGAGAAGTGGTTGGGTTCAATGGAGAGCTAGGAGCAAGAGGAACAATGTTTCTCCTTGAGATTTCTTCACCTAGGGTTTGAAAGATAGAGATAGAGAGGAGAGAAGGAGGAGCTCCATGTATGAAAGGAGAGAGAGAAGCTTAGGGTTCCAAATGAAGAAGAAGGGGCCCCCAAACCGAATTTGTGGGGTTGGGAACGGCTTAGGGGTGAAAAGACCATCATTCCCCTCATTTAAAACAACCAAATCGCGCAATTCTGCGAACCGTCGTCCGGACGAAAGTCACGGTCGTCCGGACGAAACCCCATGGTCCGGACGAAGACCAACCATGGTCCGGACGAAACCTCCTGAACCAAAAAATCATTTTCTGGACCCGTCGTCCGGATGAAGCCCAAGCATGGTCCGGACGAAGCCTGTAGAAAAGTTTCGAAACGCGACGAAAAGACTCCGAACCTTCCCAACTCGTCCAAGGACACCTCCCGAACATCCTAGGCACTGAAATGATGTTCCAAGGCCATCCCTTAGCCTTCCTCGAAGTCACGAATGCGTCGAACGATCAACAAACGACGAACAAACAAAGAACGATTAAGATTTCATGATCCAGACAAGAATGAAATTCATGTTGGGGAGTATCAACCTACAATGGACTCCTTCTCAAGGTTCACCCAACCTTTCCAAGATCTCGAATACTCCAAGATTCAACGAATTATATTTTAATTCCTCAGAAACCGAATTTTAAAAGGAATGGAAATTCAGGTCGTGACATCTCAACCTCCTTAAAAGAATTCCGTCCCCGAAATTTCCTAAGGATAGAAGTGCATCGAAGCACCGAAGAACAAATGCTCATGTTCATACCATGAACCACATGACAAGATCGAAAGGGATACTTCCCGATACAAGGGAGACCGATACGGTCGTCCATTCCCCAATATTGTAACCACCACACGGATGATGTTCTTCAAAGAATCCATCAACACTCAGTGACAAGGAGGACAATATTTCCCACAGAACCAATCAACAATCAACCAACAAGATGGTAATAATGAGAATAATTCTCTTCCAAGAGGCAAACACTGAAAGAACATAGGTCCAATGATAAGAGAGTCAACCAACGTATGAGACTCTTACAAGAACGATCACCAAGCAACGAGGCGACAAGCCACGAGTTGTTCTTGAGAACGGACGATCAACCATGGGCATATGACAGATCTAGAATCCAATTGAGTGCCGCACCAAGGACATGGGGCAACTCCAAGTTGACACAACAATCAAGATCACCAACGATACAACAAGCGATAGTTGCTCCAAACGAGCTCAAAAACAAGAGGCCATTGGCCGAAAGCAACAACAAGTGTAAGGAGCAAGAACAAGCGGGGATACAATCGGCGGTATTCATTGTTTTGTTGTTTCACCATTTTCATACATGTGTTTTTTTGTACAATTTTCGCACCGCTAATTCCCACGGACACCCCCACACACATATATATAGGTGGACATATATGTCCCCACACACACACCCAATATGACATCAAGTGACACAAGGGTTTGAGTTAGAGAGGTGCCGGCCGGAAACATACTCCACTCAACCTCCTTGGGACATCCATAGTCGCACGATCAAAGGAATAACACACGCAGTCGATTCTACACAGAAGGTGCAAGAATAGACGACTCAACCACTCGCTCCCAATCTGCCACGATCTAACCAACGTCACGGGTTCCAAAACTATTTGCGAGATCGATAAAAATTTCAAAAGCACATCCAACTAAACAAGTGGAGGCGAGATCAACGTCGTTCACTATCAGCAACCGTAATAACACGAAGAATTTTGACACTCGGTCAAGAAGTCCACCAAGAGACCACGAATCTAACTGATGGGGTTTCACCCAACACAGTTCTAAAGAAGAGAAGCGATATTTGCATGAAAGTCGCCGCACCGCCAAACAAACCGCTGAAATAAAGGAGTGGATGCCACCAGGTGCATCGTCAAGATTGGTTCCTCTCTCGAACCGAAGTCTAGAAACAAACAATTGCCAACTTGAATTTCCCTGTTGCCGCTGAGCACTCTGATATCGACCGAAGATGGTATCTCAATTGATCCACACTATGCCTTAAAGTCCACGCTCCACAGTTTAACGCCAATGAGTACTCGAATAAGAAGCCGCACAGTTATAACACAATCAACGGGTAAGTCACAGAGAGACTATCATTCAACGGGCATTCCATGAATCAACCAGGTGAGAGACCAAAGTTTAAGTACGTCAATTATCCAAGTACAAAGATTACAGCGAAAGAATGCCAATAACAATCAATCCAAGCGCCACACAGAAGAGAAAAGGGACAACTCCCGATCGAGTATGGACACTAAAGTCACCGCCGAGACGAACGCGGCTAAACAGAACAAGATAGGGTGATCGGTACATAAGACGTTTCCAAAAGAGTTCACGATGAAAAGAACCGAACAGAAAAGTGCTCCAACCGAATTGCATCTATTGCCGCGCAAGGGAAAGCCGAAAGGAAACATGACCGCCCAAACACATGGCCGAGTAAGAGCCAGCTAAACGAGGACACAACCGCACTGAGGTATTACCGAGTCAAAGCGTCGTCGATCGGAATAAGACATTGCAGAACGTAGGCGTGGGATTAAATAGTCCATTGCTGCACTGAGCACAAAGCTTGTTGTACTACGGGCACCAAGCCGCACAAGAACAGATCCGAAGAAACGAGGGATCATAGTCACACGAAGTAGAGAATCAACTGGCCGACCTAGACAAGGCCGCACTAACGGAGCGCTACCGCACAAGAACAAGTTGGATACAGCCAAGGAAGTGTTGTAATACAGAATCAAGACCCAACCAACGGGATATGAGAGAATCACATCTGAGATTTGCTGTAACTGCACAATGCATGCCATAGGACAGAGAAAAACCGGGCGAAGAAATCTTTCCGAGAGTCTAGCACACGACTAGTAATCAAACTAGGTCATCGTGAAGTTCAAACAGGCATGAGAAGAGCAAGCAGCTTCCACGAAGCGTCTGGTTGCCACGAAAACAACAACTCCAAACTTCAAGTCACAAACGCCTTCATCGAATCTCGAACGATTCTTACCGACTACAAATCATCGCGAAACCACGTCCAGGCGAAAAGGATGCATTACCATCGCACATACACTCACGTGCTAACGAACCAAGGCATTGGTATATCTCACTTCACAGGCAAATGCATGCAACTCAACCTCTTTAAAAGAGGAAAACTAGAGAAATCACGACTATGCCTCAAAGACCTCATTAAAACATGGAACAAGCACGAACTTCTATGGACCAACAAGCCAATCCTATCACAATTTCTCGGAATCTGCATCATGAAACTACCAAGATCATGCCACCTACTCTCAAGGGGCTCAATAAAGTACTAAGAATCGTCGTCTAGTGCCAACACTTTCCAAGATAATTCCACTATGACATCACAAGATCGAGATTCTTACCTATACAGCGACAAAGTAATAGAAACCACTACAATCACCTCAAGATTTTCCAAAGGGTTTCAACCTATTACAGATACCTACTCGACTCTAGCAATCCTAGAGGAGACCACAACAGCACGAAGACTACCAAGGAATGCATCGAAGATGCCAAAGGTAGGGATACTGAGATATTCAACAACTACAAGGCAACTGAACTTGCCACAAGATCGACACTCGACTTCCCAGGAATGGAGAAACTCAACATCCGCAGAAGGAGACAGAACAAACAGAGTGTCAACAAGAAGAGGAACCAAGAAGTAAGAGTGCGTCACAAGCACACAATTACGATGAAAGAACCATGTAATGACCAAGAAAACCCATGGAGACTAGGTGTCTCTCCACGGTTCCAAGTTATTCGAACCGAAAGCTCTGATACCAAGTTGTCATGCCCTGGATTTTCAAACCATATTTTTTTTAAAAATAATTTAAATAGAAGCAGGGGGGATCAACACTTGTAGTATCTATGCACTTCTTTCAATTTCTCATTACATTCATTATACAATATGATCAGAAAAGCGGAAGCTAGAAAAAATGCCAAACGGCTACAACGGAAGTGCTGAACAGAAAGAAAAGTGAGGGTACATCCCACCCTCGGGAGTCAACAAAAGTACCAAGTGAAACCTGCTGCAACGATCCCTGAAAACCCGGAAGCTGACAAAGCTCCAAGCTCAACAAGCTCAACACGTCTCTGCAACAACCTGTGGGGGAGACCACGAAGGTCTGAGCATACCACGGCCTAGTAGGTAAACTCCTGACCACTACCAAACATGCACGGGTGGTGCATGCCTAGAAGGGGCCAGCATAGGTAGTAAAGCCGTAAACAGGCGTAACAGTAGTAGACAACAAAATAGAGAAACTGTAAGGAGAAACACAAGTAGTAAAGCAGGAGAGAGAAGGCAACACAAGGCAACAAAGGCGACCTAGCTATAGGTCCGTCAACTAACCTCCTCAAGTGCAAAGGGAGTAAAGGTGTCAAACCCAATGACTATTCAATTCAATCTCACGTCATCACAACCGACTCTCCACTAAGGTTAGAAGTCCACCGTCAAAGTACAAAAACCGTAAAGGGACTAAAGTGCACGTAGTGTAATCCTAGCACAAGATAACAGGGACGAAGGCATGTTGTCAACAAGTGTGTCTAACCCAAACTGTAACCTCAAATGAACACCAAAGGTACAATCTCCCAAGTCCGACTGAAACGATCTCAAATCTCGACTCAACCATCCTCACCACCAAAGTCCAACAACTCTATGGATCCACTGAGAGTCCCAAACCAATACTGCGCCAAGATATTTAACCAAGGTGTGTAAACATAGCACAAGGGACAACAAAAAAGGGTGTCCACAAAACCTATCGAAAATGTTTCTTTATTGTTCCGAGGATCACACACTATCAAGTGCCAAGAGGATTCCATTACAAGTCTATCCCAATACAATTTAAATCATTATTCTTACCTTTATTCCACTTAAAGAGTAATCCGGAATTCCATTAAAAGTATATTCCGTTCATGTGTTCTCCATCAATCTAGATACATCCCGGGATCCCTAAAGGTCAAGTACATCCCGTATTTATTCGAAGTTCATTGATTTAATACAAATCCCGGAATCCCTAAAAATCAAGTACATTCCGTATTTGCATATTTTATTCATTCTTTAAGATAAATTCTGGAATCCCTAAAGATCAAGTACATTCCGTATTTATCCAAGTATCGTTATAACGTTGATAAGGCAAGGTTGGTCTAGTAGCTCGTCAACACACTAGCCAAACCTAATCCGTCTTCCCCAAAGGCCGTTGGGAGGGCTCATGTAGCCCCCTTTGTGCACAAAGTTGTGGGTGGAGCGACCACCCCGGGAATCCCTAAAACTCAAGTACATTCCCGCGTAAGAACATATCAATTCCCGTATCGTTGTTACAATTTTTATCCTGGAAATCCCTAAAAATCAAGTACATTCCCGGATCGTCATTACAAGTTCACTATGCCGGGAATCCCTAAAGATCAAGTACATTCCCGCATAGAAATAATCCAATCATATTCATGGTCTTCAATTTCATTCATGAGTCATCGTTCCCATTTTCATTTCATGTCTTACGTGTGATGGATTCAAGATTATCCAAAGGTGGTCCTCGTAGGATCCATCCCCATATTAGTTGTACATTGCGTTCATTTCATTCATTTCATATTTGGGTGAATCCCACGTCATTTCAATCATCCCGACAAAACAAGCCCAAGGCTAGATCAAGTTCCCGAAGGTTACTACGCCTTTACCAAAGAAAGTCACACAACCATACGACCACCGCAAAGACAACCACGACCGCACCAAGGTAAGGCACCACGTTTCATTTCACAAGACCCATATGATCTTACTAGTTAGTTCATTTTCCCAAATCGTTCGTTCAAAGTTCATTTCTATTTTCAATACCTCTCAACCAATCGTACCCAAATTTGCCTCACGGATAGTCCACGACCATTTTCCCTTACAAGGATTATTAAGGGCCTACCCCGGGACTTTAGTCGAACATATGGCATCTATGAATTTATAGGTGGCTAACTAATCGCATATCCACAAATCAACACTCATGTCGTTAACCCAAATTCATATGATTTTACTATAGGATCTCCAACCTAAACCCAAATATTACATGATCACAATTCTATGGGAATCTTAGTACGAATATGGGAATCACACACACACGCGCACATATTTGATAGAAATCAAGAATTTACCCACCGGAGCAATAGCCGGAAAGTCGTCAGAAAGTTTCCGAAAAGTTGCCGGAAAATGTCGCCGCAAACCAAATCCGACATCACATAGATCTTCTCATCCTCTTCAACGTTCCTCAAGACCGCACCTCCATAGCTCCTCGCCGGAAAGTCGCTGGAATCCAAAATCTCACCGGATGGATTCGCCAAGTGGGTTTCCGGATAGCTCTTACCAAGGGGAGCAACGTTTCTTCTTGGAGAAACTCCATTGCTCAAAGTTGAAGGATGCCCAAAAATCCAAATCTCGTCGGATGGAGAAGTGGTTGGGTTCAATGGAGAGCTAGGAGCAAGAGGAAAAATGTTTCTCCTTGGGATTTCTTCACCCAAGGTTTGAAAGATAGAGATAGAGAGGAGAGAAGGAGGAGCTCCATGGATGAAAGGAGAGAGAGAGAGAGAGAGAAGCTTAGGGTTCCAAATGAAGAAGAAGGGGCCCCCAAACCGAATTTGTGGGGTTGGGAACGACTTAGGGGTGAAAAGACCATCATTCCCCTCATTTAAATCAGCCAAATCGCGCAATTCTGCGAACCGTCGTCCGGACGAAAGTCACGGTCGTCCGGACGAAACCCCATGGTCCGGACGAAGACCAACCATGGTCCGGACAAAATATCCTGAACCAAAAAATCATTTTCTGGACCCGTCGTCCGGACGAAGCCCAAGCATGGTCCGGACGAAGCCTGCAGAAAAGTTTCGAAACGCGACGAAAAGACTCCGAACCTTCCCAACTCGTCCAAGGACACCTCCCGAACATCCTAGGCACTGAAACGATGTTCCAAGGCCATCCCTTAGCCTTCCTCGAAGTCACGAATGCGTTGAACGATCAACAAACAACGAACAAACAAAGAACGATCAGGATTTCATGATCCGGACAAGAATGAAATTCATGTTGGGGAGTATCAACCTACAATGGACTCCTTCTCAAGGTCCACCCAACCTTTCCAAGATCTCGAATACTCCAAGATTCAACGAATTATATTTTAATTCCTCAGAAACCGAATTTTAAAAGGACTGGAAATTCAGGTCATGACATAGCTAGCAAGGATTGACACTGGATATAGTACTAGAGGCAAGGGTATGTAAGAGATAGTCCATATTTTTGTTTATGGATCTAGATGATTTGAGACTTTTCAGGTTATTTTAGTTATGTATTATGTCATCCATGTCCTTTCTTTTGTTTTCAGCATGTACTTATGTCGGTTGCGAATTATTCTAGTTGTGTTCTTTATATATATTTCAGTCAGGGTTGTATATCTCTTTATTTCTTCCACTGTGTATGATCTTCACATTTATCATTGCTAATAAGAAATGAATAAGTAAGGCCTTAGGTAATTGTGCGAATTACCTGGCATCCGTCTTGATAACCTCTGAGGATGGGTCCGTATCATGACAAATTTAGTGGTATCAGAACCCGGTTTATGAAACCTTGGGCTATGTAAGTATGCGAGTGAGTTGTAAAGTGTATAAGAGTTACTATATGCGGGGATCACTGTAGTAAGGTGTATGTGATCAACTTATATGATAACTTGTTTTAAGAAACTTTGGGATCTGTATTCAGATGTCATTGGAAGTGCGGCCGGCCACCGATGCTTCAATAAATATCCAAAGTGTATACTCTTAGGCAAGATAAAATATGAAAGGATATTTTTATAAATAAAATAAAATGAGTTGTAGAGTATTTTCAAAATAAAATGTGTCAGAGCAATAAGGGGTCCTAAGATAAGATTGGTATTAAAGAGATAATTAGTATATATTATGACTCATTGGGTTATTATTCTGTGAAATCTAGATTAAGGACGACCATCTAGAATAAAATGTGGAGCACTCTCAGATTCACGAACCCTAACCACTTGTAGACAGGATGAATCATATGGAGCAAATTTTGGTTGGAGCGGTTGATGTTACAGAAAGAATGGGGCATAATGTAATGACAAAATAGAAAAATAAAGCTACTCCTGTCTGTTCTAGATGCCATGGGAGTCATACGGAAGAGTGTGTTCGGAAGACTGAAGCATGCTTTAGATGTGGTAAGCATGTCCACTTAGTCAAGAATGTCCAGTGTTAGCTAAAACCCTAGAACTATCAACCATTACTGAGCCACAATTAGTTGGCAAAGTGCCACCAAACAACATGGACCGAGGAGGAAAACAAATGAAAAGACCGAAGGTGGGTTATTTAGGTGAGAGTTCATATCAACATGAGAAAAACAACCAACTAAGATTTAAACGACCATTTAAACCCTTGACGGTTTGTCCTAAATGTCAACAAAGACACCCCGAAGTATGTTATAGCATTACGGGAGCATGTTTTAGATGCGTCTGAATGATGCATTTGATTAAAAATTGCCTGATGCCACCAAAAGAATCCCAAATACCACAAGTAGCTACAACTATCAGACTACATCCAGCCATCAGAATGGGAATGAAAGGAAGACAAGGTTGAGCACATATATAATACATGTACCAATTCCTTATGTCATTTTATCGGGATATGTTTATTGATTAATTAGAAATAGATGATAGGAATGTCCCATTATATTTAATTATGGCAGAAAAAGAAGAAACCTAAACTTTTTAGTATCTTGTGGACTAATAAATTCTTTGAGGAGTTTCTTAAAGAACATTTTATACCATTAGTAAATAAGAAAATGAGAAATGAAGCATGTAATATTTAAATATACATAATAATTTTTTAGTTTGATGTCTTAGAACTATAAGAAGGTTGCTAAGATAAGATAAGGGATACGAATATAAGTGTTTACCATTATATAAGTATATATACAATTAAATTTTAAAATAGCAAGTTATGAGCTAATAAGAAACATAAGATAGTTTATGAAAAGTCTTCTTGTGGAATGTTGTAAATGAGAGAGGGAATGAAGAATAGTCACAAGACTTGGAACCCCAATCATAGGTGGACCACATAGATAGAATAGAGTAAGTTTGAGAAGGAACTGTAAATGTCCTTAATAGAAATAACCAATTCGAGGAGGGATATGTAAGTATTTGAGACTTTCAAAGAATGAAACTGTCATGACCCAAACCTAATAATCGTAGAGCCGATCATCCAAGATTGACACGTGGAAACCAAGCATAACCATGACTCACTAATCACTACTACAATTGAAATATAAGCTATTGAATGAAAAGAAAAACATCTCATAACCTCTAATAAAGAAATACATACAAACTCTAACTCGACTCTGGGCAACAAGCACTGATACAAGCCACACTGATACAAATAAAATAAATATAGACTCAACTCTGATAAAAGAAAAGCTCTCACACTGATACAACAAAAGGGTAAATAAAACTCTCAAACTGCTCTGACACAATTGGAGATCAGACAAACTCCGTAAACTCTACAACTGCAACAGTTGGACTGGACTGGTGGACACTGTAACGGCCACGGAATTTAAAATATTTTTTGAAGGGGACATTAGAGCATTTAAATGAAATACTAAAACATAAAACCCCCATCACACCATGCATGACCACATCACATGTCCAAACACAAGCAAGAAGTAAATGAGTTTAATTCTAAATATTACAGACCCTGGGTACCAAATGTAATTAAGTAAAGTGCGTAAAAATAAATAAGAAATGCATTACAACTTGAAAATCTTCAAAGCATCTCCAAGTCTTGGAACTCCACTCCCAAGCTAAGCTAAAGGATCCTTCCCTAAAAATAGAGGGTTAGGCATACGCCTAGTAGAGGAAATCTAAACATATGATATATGCGTAGTGTACAGAAAGTATGAATGCGATGCATGCAAGAGAGTCCGATAGGTTTCCAATTTTAAGTAATCAAGTGTAATTGAGTGATCCAAATATCGTTTCCAATAACCAAATTTATTCCCAAATACTTGTCAACATCAAGTAACATATCCAAATACACTAAGGGGAAAATGGATCAGAAGGCTCTACATATCGATATACTCTTAAGGAGTATATCGAAATACCACTGAAGAGAAATAGACCAGAGTACTTCTTATATCGATATGCACCTGAATGTATATCAAAATAAGGCCATTTCGATATAAAACTCAGAAGATCATATTTCGATATGCATCCAGTGCATATCGAAATATGCAAAGAAGGAAAGGGAGCAGAAACCTACGGGCAGCAATTCACAAAGGTACATTTCGATATGCCCCCTCCATGCATATCGAAATGCAAAATGGGCTGGCTACTCCCCGGTTTATGCATATCGAAATGCAATGGGGTGGCTAGTATGTATTTTGAAATATAGAGGGATTGAGGAAGGATTTGATTTCTTGAAATGTGATTGCCAACCACTCGGGGCAATCACCCGAACATCCGTAATATGCCAAATTCCCATATTGAGCATACCAAACTCCTCGTGATCCCAAAAATCATCTCGGGGAGGCTCGGTACTTATAGAAATGAATTGGAATTTGATTGTAAATGATAAGTAGGAGTATTAATTCAAGGAATTAATATGAAATTTCCTCAAATGAAATAGAAGGGAATTTAAGTAGACATTCCCAAGAATAATAATAAAAGAAAGAAATTATATTAATAATTTCCGAACTGTTACAATCCATCCTCCTTAAAGAAAATTTGTCCTCAAAATTGACAAGGTCGAATAAAGAGAATACAAAGAGATGATCAAAGAAGAAAATAATACATTAGGAATCAAACAATTCCAGATATTGTTCCCGGATTTCACTTTCTCGTTCCCAAGTAGCTTTTTCAATATTATGATTTTTTCAAAGGACTTTGACGAGAAGAATGGTATTTTTCCACAAGACTTTTTCCTTTGAGTCCAAGATACGAACGGGACGTTCCTCATATGAAACATCGGCCTCCAAATCGATCGATGACTAGTCCAAAACATTAGAAGGATCGGGATAGTACTTACAGAGCATCGAAATATGGAATACATCATGAACACTTGAAATTTGGTATGGCAAGGCCAAACGATATGCCACTTCCCCTATCCGTTCAATAATGTCAAAGGGTCCAATAAAGTAAGGATCCAGCTTACCCCTCTTACCAAAGTGAGTAGTTCCACGATGTGGTAACACGTTCAAGAAAACATGATCACCAACCTCAAAAGACAAGGAATGATGACGATTATCCACATAACTGTTGTTACGACTTTGGGTGGTCAACAAACATTGGAAGATCAACTTGATTTGCTCGGTGGTTTGATTGACGGCTTGAGTACTCATTTCAGCGACATCCCCAATGTCATACCAAAAATGGGTGACCGGTACGGTCTCTTATACAATGCTTCGAAAGGTGTCATTCCAATACTTGATTGATAGCTATTGTTATATGAAATTCGACAAGAGGCAAATGGTCACCCCAATTACCTTGATAGTCCAAGACGCAAGCACATAGTATATCCTCCGAGGTTTGGATGGTGCATTCCGACAACCCATCGGTTTGAGGATGGAAAGCCGTACTAAAATGAAGCTCGGTGCCGAAGGACTTTTGCAAGCTTCTCCAAAAACAAGAATTAAAACAAGGATCACGATCGGATATGATAGACAATGGTCTTCCATAAAGACGAATGATTTTAGGAATATATAACCGACTCAAGGAATCCACGGACTGAGAAACCCGAATAGGCAAAAAATGGACTGACTTGGTCAGTTTATCAACGACCACCCAAATAGCATCCTTGCCATCATGCAATCTAGACAATGTAGAAACGAAGTCCATGGTGACATGTTTCCACTTCCACTCCGGAATGGGAAAAGGCTGAAGACTACCCACCGGACACTGATATTCGGCCTTGACTTGTTGGCAAACAAGACATCACCTCACAAAATTTGCAACATCATTCTTCATTCCAGACCACCAAAATTGTCGCCGCAAGTCATGGTACATCTTATTCCTTCCCAGATGGAATGAAAAAGGGGAATGATAAAATTCATGAAGAATTTCTTGTCCGCATGGCAAATAAACAAACAACTTGTCTCGATAATGAACGCTCAAATCTTTAAACACTGCCCAATCTTGAGGTGCCTCACCCTCAAGATACCTAAATGTATAATTGTTGTTTATTCATCACTAACTTGTGCTTCCATGACTTTCTAGGATAACGAACATTAGACCGTCATGGTGCACAAGGTGATGTTCTCCCCAATCTCTTCGACATGATGCACAAACTCTCTCAAGTCTTCCACGCACTTCCAATCACGGATGGACAAGCTAGCCAAGTGACAAGACCGTCGACTCAACGCATCGGCAACTACGTTAGCCTTACCCGGATGATAGTACAGCTCGAAGTCATAATCCTCAAGGTATTCCATCCATTGATGCTGATGCATATTTAGTTCCTTTTGCGTGAACAAGTACTTGAGGCTCTTATGGCCGGAGAAAACCTCAAATTTCTCGCCATAGAGATAATTCCTCCAACTCTTCAATGCAAAAATCATCACACCAAGCTCTAAATCGTGCGTCAGATAGTTCTTCACATGGATTTTAACTGTCGAGACCTATAAGCTACAACTTTCCCCGCTTGTATCAATACACAACCCAACCCGTCATGCGAAGCATCACAATAAACTGTGTAATCAATGCCTCTCTCAGGAACAATAAGAATAAGATAAGATTCCATCCATCTCTTTAACTCCTCAAAAGCAATTTCACACTCATCGTCCCAAGCAAAACGGATGTCCTTACGTGTAATACGAGTCATAAGAGCTGCAAGATGTGAGAAGTCGTGGACAAAGCACCGATAATAACCCGCGATACCTAGGAAACTATGAATTTCGAACACATTAGATGGTCTAGGCTAGGAAAGAATGGCCTCAATCTTGATCGGATCAATAGAAACACCATCTTGGGACACCACATGCCCCAAGAACATCACTTCAGAAAGCCAAAAATCACATTTACTGAGTTTGGCATAAAGCTGATTCTCGCACAGAAGATCAAGAATGATACAGAGATGAGCCCAATACTCATCCATTGAGGCAGAATAGATAAGGATGTCATCCACAAATACCACAATAAACTGATCTAAGAATGATCGGAAGATACTGTTCATGTCACGCCCCAGATTTTCAAACCATTTTTTTGAAAGCAGTTTAAATAATAAACAGGGGATACAACTAGTTGCCATTCAGATATATTCAGTTGAATTCTCATTACATGATATATAGTAAAATTAGGAACTACAAAGCAGAAGTAAAGTACTAATGCCATACACAGCTACAACTGAAACTGAAGTGCAAGTACAAAGGCTCAGCTAAAGCTGAAGTACAATAAAAGGAAAGTACAACTGAAATGCTGTATCTACACTACCATGTACAAAAGAAGCCACTGAAACTGAGGTAGACGAGTCAAAGAAAACTCAGCAGCTGACTCCAACTCCAAGTCACCAAGTGCGTCTAGCCCTGCAACACAGTGTAGAAAAAGAAAAAAAAAGTCTGAGCAAACCACGACTCAGTGAGAAAACCCCTAACTACTACTAAGCATGCACATGTAGTGCGTGCCTACGTGTCTACAAGCAATAGTACAAAAACAGTAAGGAAACTAAAATGCACGTAGTGTAAACCTAACTCAAGGCAATAGTGACATAGGCGTAACGCCAACAAGGTGTGTCTAATCAAGACTGCAACATCAAACGAGTAGAAAGGGTAAGATGTTTCAAGTCCAACCGAAGCAACCTCTAATATCAACTCAACCAACCTTACCACTAAGGTCGAGCAACTCCAAGGATCAACTAAGGCTCCTGAACCAAGGCAATGCTAAGACATCCAACACTAGCTTACCTCATGTAATTCGCTAACTACCGTTACTATTTCGTATCGGATTCATATGCCATATCCGTTCTCTACAATGTAACTCCAACTAGTCAACATAAACAAAGACTATCCAAGGGACAACTAGACCAAGTGTCCACATAAGTATGCTGATGTTATTTCATTTCATATTTGGATATAATGAGCGTGAGTTGCTCTTCCTTTCATTTGTTCCACAAGAGATATAGTGCCGGAATCCTAGCCAAGGTGTTCCATCTTATAAAGTATTGCCAGAATCCTAACCAAGGTATTCCATCTTATAAAGTATTGCTAGAATCCTAACCAAGGTATTCCATCTTATGAAGTAATGCTGGAATCCTAACCAAGGTATTCCATTAGTATGTTTGTTTTATGACTTTGATAGGGCAAGGTTGGATTAGCGACCCGTCGACCCACTAACCAATCATATCCGGTCTTCCCCAAGAAATGTTGGAAGGGCTCTCGTTACCCCTATTGTGCACAATGTCGTGGATGGCACGACCATCCCAGGAGTCCTAACCAAGATACCCCACATCAAGTATATATAGAACCCCGTATCATTGTCATCGTGTCCGAGAATCCCTAGCCAAGGTTACTTCCTATATCATTGTCATCGTGCACGGGAATCCCTAGCCAAGGTTACTTCCCATTGAGCTCATCATTTCATTAGGTGAGTCATTATTCCAATTTACAAAAGTTCATGACTTAACGATTCGCAACATAACCAATGTGTGGCCCAAAATTCGATTCGGATATAATCCACTTAGTTCATCAATCATATGCTCTACCTTGGTCAATCCAAAGGAGAAAACCACAAAGATCATTCAACCTCAACCAAGAGTTTCAAGATCAACATTCTACCACGATGGGGCCAAGCAATGCCCAAGTCTATTGAAACATGAAGGGAGGGAATTAGACACCCAAATCCTATTTCAATGCCCAATTGGCAACATCACTAAATAGATGGTGTCCCTTAGGTTCCAAGGGGCCTATCGTGATTCTCAAGACTCAACGTTCCCAATCGTTCCACATATAGGTCCTACGACATTTCAAATGTCACACCAATCCCAAACACAATCCAAGGTTCACACGGGGCATTTTATCAAATACTTGGCGACTCTAAACTCCAATGGCCACCAATCCTCCCACAAACTACCGAATACTCAAATTATCCCTTTCACGGGTATTTCATCAAACACGTGACGCTCACGTTAACCTCGAGTGATATTTAGACTCAATTTACCATAATACAATCCTAGGCCCCATCAATGTGACTTACAAGTCCCTCGGGCAATAAATTAAACACCTAGCGGGCATAAGATCACCGCTCAATTCCACTAAAATAAAACCATAGGTCATGAAATGCAATCCGCATAAACTATGGTAATTTAATCGATCCTACGTACACACACACATACTCAATAGGAGTTAAGAATTTACCCACCGGAGACAATGAATCTCGAAATCCTTAGGTGAGGAATCCTTCATACCGCCACATTCCGAGACCATAGGTGCGTAGCCATTTCCGTGCTCATCGACGTTAGTGAAGACGATTTCCCCGGAAGCTCGATGGATTTGATGGGATCTAAGGGAGAAGTAGAGGTTGGAAGAGTTTGACAGAAAGAGGAAGATCATTTTGGAGGAGAGAGAGGGAGTGAAAGAAATCTAGGCTTCCAAATGCCCTTCCCACGCGTATAAAATATATATATATACCCCCACACGAAATGACAACAATGCCCTTCATTTAACTCAAAACATTTTGAACTGGCAGGAGGGGACCGGTCTGTAGCGGCTCGGGGGACCGGTCTCCTCAACAATGTTGAGCCTACTGACCAATCCCGACTGGTCTAAAGCTCGGGGGACCGGTCTCCTCAAAAATTTTAAGGAAATTTGAAAAGTTTGCAAATGTGTCCTCCGAGAGTATTTCGGTCATAACATCTTCGTCGGGACTCCGATTGAGACGATTCAAGTTGCGTTGGATTTCTAATGAGATTCTCTACAACATTGGTGAAGAATGTATTCACATTCAGAAAGCACATCGGCGTCATAATAGGCTTAGAAGACCCTCGGCACATTGCCGGAACAATCCAAGACAATGCCAACCCACCACTGGGGACTCTAACTACTCCGAACTATTGAATTTCGTCGAATGGACCCAATAACAACCATAATGACATTTAGAAAATTAATTAAAATCCTAGGTCGTTACATCTCATACCTCTTAAACTAATTTCGTCCTCGAAATTAAGTAGAAAAGAGAGGGGATGAAAAACCAAACCATCTACTAACGGGACCAACGTACTCACTCCTCAACAATTTCAGCAGAAACAAAACTCACTTCCATAACAAACTTCTTAAGAGTACGATCATAACAAATATGGGGGAGAGTTCAACTAGGACGCATGGATTCGATATTGTTGTTCGAACACCCAGTCAAGCACAAGTACAACTTTGATTCGACATCCTATGATTCATCCATGAGATTTACTAAGGAGAAAGAGATGCAAAGATTTCCAACGAGGAACACCAAACTTGAGAAAACCAACATGCCACACTAAGGGATAAAAGGTAAAACTCCCGATAGGGTGTGGACACGCCGACATAAATTTTTTTTTTTGCTAAAGATACAAGAGATGGAGGATCCCATAAGGGATTAATCTCCTCAAGAGCAAGAAGCCAACAATCTTCTTACAACAACATTTACAACGAGGAACGAATCAGTTCTATAAACTCGCACGCAAGCCAACAATCACACTACGGGTACCCCAATACATGAGGATACGCTAAAGACACGCCGACATGCCAAGGACATGCCGACATGCCAAGGACACGCCGAGGATACGCCGACATGGCAAGGACGCGCCGATACAGCGATACACTGATATGCCAATACGCCTTAAAACCGTTTACACGAATGCCTGGAAATTTATAAATAGCGAGGAGACATCATCGCACCAACACCCACGAACCAACCAAAATCAATGCAACGCATAAACATGCTCCAAACTCTCGAGTAAAAGAACACACCACACCAAACACACACATCCTAGTGTGGTAACTGTATGACCTTGGTGATTTGCTTTGAGACGCCCCGGTCGGTAGCTCTTCTCAAACCAATTCACCACGTCAAACGTATATCACATAACCAATAAAGTACTCACGCACCCACACATGCCAAAATGTGCAAGTGCCAAGCCCAAACAACATGGCATGTCACTAAACTCACACTAAGTCTAGACACAATATGCATTCGTACCCAACGTTCCCACGGTTAAACGGATACGCACTTCTTTGGTCCACAAACTTCTTTCCAACGATCAACACAACGTTCAATACAAAGCATAACGAACGCAAACAGCCGTTTCTAATTCCACTAGAATCTCGCAACCAAAATTGGTACTACAACAAAAAGTTGAGCTAAGGAAGCAACATCACTAGAGTGACAAACACCAAACACTCAATCCTCCGAACAAGAGGAATTTCCATCGGAACCAAAATGAGACGAGATCAACAAACGTCACCCACTTGAAGATCGGAACAAAACAACATACTACATGGGTGATTTGTAACTTGAGACATAACTCGAGTGAGATGCCACCAAGAACTTCTTGGGGTTCTAATACACACCTCATACAATAAGAAGTCAATGGGACGCCCTTCAAGAGTCAACAAACTTCACAACTAGTCACAGGACAAGCACAACAGAGGCAACGGGCACAAAGGGGAACGTCGATCCAATGCCCAAGAACACCAACAGGAGGAACGTTAGCCTATGACTCCGTTGACTCACGAACAAAGATTAAATAAGATTTGCAATCTGAATTCATCGTTCTACGCTTAGAACCCTACAAGCCAAGTGGACCAGGTACAAGATTCAAAATTGGGAAAATAGATTGGAAAAACCAACGCATCATCCAAGGCCACTGCTCGAACTATATTCGCAACGTCACACGGAAAGGAGTGGAGAAGGAATTTCTTCTCCAAAGGTGATTTCGAGATTATAGGAATATTTCTTCAAGCCATCGCAATCGTACCCCACCATGCTTCCGCTGCGCTACTCTGATGCCAATACTAACAATTTTGAATGTATGGAGGATCTCACGAATCCTAATGAGCCAAGGGTTGACCTCAATCGAATCATCTAACGAGAAACTACGATGATAATCACGGCGAGCACACACACGTTTCTCAATCGACTAGGTCGTCGAGCACAAATACATCTAGGGCCAATGCACGAACACCAGATATAGGACTTCAAACGGCCAACCTAACCACTTTCACCACAATATGAAACATCTAGCCAAAGACGAATGCATCCCGAATCGCACCTTAAGACAACGGTTAGTCCAAAATAACTCTAACACTTCAACTCAGACTTACGGCTAACAAAAGTAAGGTGATCTTACAAAAATTTGTAACCAATGGGTCATACCCCTTAAAGAGAAGTATCCAAAAATCTCGGCAACATCTCAAAGTTCTCCACAAGACTACAGAAAGACTTAAACTCAAATGGATCGATATGCCTCAATCCCAATAGCCTCAAGGGAACTCACGCCCTAACAACAAAAATAGCCAATTCTTCCAACTTGAGTGACCCCAATAGGAAATTTCAAAACCAACGATGACCAAGTCACAAGAGACTGAACATACCATGTCGCTAAAGCCCAAACTTTTTCCTCTCCAAACCACAAGGTAAGGAACGAGTACAAGAAGTATACAACCGATATGATAAGATAAGGGAAAACACCGATGATAATACTAACGCCAATCTATGTCTCAAATCCACTACAACAAAAATGGTAAACAGAGACGAAAAAATTCGCACCAAATTGCAAGGTTTTCGTCCCTGTAGCGTACATGGATAAATTTAATTCGTCCCCGTTTTCGTCCCTATTGCCTCGTCCCTAAAGAGAAAGGGGACGAAATTAATTTCGTCTCTATATACTATCCTTACAGAGACAAAATATTTCGTCCCTATAATATATAAAATATGTCCCCATTAATCATCTTTCGTCCCAAATTAAAAAGAATTTATGATAAATTTAAACATTAGAGTCAAACAGTTTCGTCCCTAATCAATGTATAGAGACAATTTTTTTTGTAAGAAATACATTTATTATAGAGAATATATTTTATCTCCAATCATATTACTTAATCACTTTAGAGACAAGATTTTTCATCACTTTACTATCCCAAACAAGCTAAAGACAAAGTAATTTGTCTCCAA
>NMUG010000348.1:0-23476 GCA_002855965.1 Monotropa hypopitys
AAAAACCCGAAGATGTGGTTATCGATAACGGGCTTGTGGTTATCGATAACGAGTTATCCTTTGATTCCTTGGTTAGGACCCGAGAGTTTGGTTATCGATAACGGGCTTGTGGTTATCGATAACGAGTTATCCTTTGGTTCCTTGGTCAGGACTCGAGGATCTGGTTATCGATAACAGGTATATTAAAGGCTTATGGTTATTGATAACGGTCCAGTCGGACAGCTTTTCATTAAGGGCTTTGTGGTCTTTTGACAGGGGGTATATATACCATTCCTAACCCGTTTTGAGCATTTCTTCCCCTTTTTAAAACCCTAAGGAGCCTTACACTCTCTCTCTACCTCCATATTCAAAACCCAAGCTTCTCTCTAGATTTTAACATCCTTCCAAGCTCCGGTTGAAGAAATTGCAAGGATTAAAGTTGTTCTGCGCGACGAGATCTCTCCAGTGACTCAATTTTCGAAGGCACTTATTCAAGTTCAAATTCCTAGGTTTTTCTCAAGCTTCAAGGTAGGGTGATATCCATCTCTAGTAAGGTTCTATGTTATGCTCTTTCTTCCTCTTCCTTTGAAATCTTGTCATTGTGGTGAAATTTTCGTATATGCATATTTGTATGAAATTGACCTAGGGTTTAAGGTTCAATTATGAAATTGATGGTTTCAATAGAGTTCCTAGGGTCTTATACGCTTTGTACATGAGTCAATTTCATGTTGGAATCAATTGTATGAAAAGCCTCAAATCCATGTATAACCCTATTTTATAAATTAGGGCTTTCGATTGATTGGTAGTCCTTTGGTTAAATTGAGCTTCAATACATGCAATTGGGCCTATATAAGGCCTAACAGATGGGTTTGTGGTATGTGTTATGCTTTGTGAAAATTTATCGTATATTAGCCATGTTGCTCAATATTCTCCATCACTCCTAATTTAATAGAAAATGAACACACATTGATTATGTTGTAAATTCCTACGCCTATACATTATTGACTACGTCGACGACACATGAAATAAATTATTGAGCCCCAATGAGAAGCAACCTTGGCTAGAGATTCTCGGGCATCAATATTAAGGGAAGCAACCTTGGCTAGGGATACGACACATGACATAAATTGTTGAGCCCAAATGAGAAGCAACCTTGGCTAGGGATTCTCGGGCATCAACACTATGGGAAGCAACCTTGGCTAAGGATTCTCGGACACGATGACAATGATGTGGGCCTATGATTATTTGATTGGAGTACCTTGGTTAGGACTCCTAGGATGGTCGCTCCATCCGCGACATTGTGCACAATGGGGGTAACGTAAGCCCTCCCAACGTTATTTGGGGAAGACCGGATAGGTTCGATTAATGTGTTGATGAGTCATTAATCCAACCTCGCCCTATCAACGTCACTAAACGAAAGCGATTATAGAACACCTTGGTTAGGACTCCGATGACACTTACGATTATGGAATACCTTGGCTAGGATTCCGGTGTTATATCTTACATGGAATAAGAAACGAGAATGGATTGTACTTCATTTAATTGATAATAGCACAAGCACTTCTTATGTCTTTATATTTAGACTCTTGTCTAGTAGTCCCTTGTTAAACATCACGGAATGAGAATGTACCTATGCTTGACCCTTGGCTTGTGGTCCTTGTATAGTTCTATGTTACTTTTACTAGTTGTTCTTGGTCATAGAAGTTGGATCATTGCCTTGAATTATCTCATACATGTTGCTTGTATCATTCTGTACATTCACACACTCATTCACGCTAGCCTAGGACATGCTAGTTGACAGATATTTCCCTACTTTAGCGTGACACGCTCTTTTTTAAAGGTTCTGCAGGTAAGAAACCCATCTTAGAGGATCTTGAAGCTCCTTGAGATCTTTGGTGATTTGGTGTTAACTTGTAGGCTTTGCACCATTTATTTTGAAATACCCGGGTTGTGGGTTGTTCTAACTTATGGCATGTAATAACTTAAACCTTGTTTTCCTTCTCTCCTACCTCTTCTGTGGTTTGAACTTATAACTTAAATTTTCCGCATTCACACTCGGATTTTATGAAAGTTTGGAATGGGTTGTGTTTGGTGTTTAGATTGGTTTTAAATTGTGATGAGCCATGCTTGTTTCCCCATTTCTAATGTAATTAAAAAATATGGTTTGAAAATCCGGGGCGTAACAAAGTCATTCCTGGAGGAACAGGTGGAAGCAGGAAAGGCTACGGGAATACGTCGACTAAGAAAGAATGGCGGTCATCCTACCACTGCCTCCTCCCTGAGACAATGAGGAGGTGGTGGTGGTCATCAACGTCATTCAAGGGATGATGGATGAGGCTGCATAGCAGAGGATAAATGAAGAGATCCAGATGGGACAGACTAGACAGATGGTGATGAAAATCTGGACGATACCGAAGCGACCAAGACTAGAGCCGACCAAGAAGTGGCAGATCACCTTCTTAGAAAAGGACCTGAAAAGGGTCCAACTCCCTCACAGTGGTGCTCTAGTTGTAAGTCTACGACTCTGCAACTGTCTGGTCCGGAGAATTCTCATTGATCCAAGAAGCTCGACCGATGTAATGTATTACCCGTTCAAATAGTTGGGCCTTTCCCATGATGAACTAGTACCCTCTTAAGTACCTTTGGTTGGTTTCAACTCCACTCCGGTATGGCCTCTTAGTAGGGTCTACATGTCGGTTACTACAGGAAGCAAGATGGTGGAAATAGAATTTGTGCTGGTGGATATCTCGAGTCCGTACAATACTATCTTGGGTCGGGATTGGCTCCATCCACTTACCTACATGTGGTATGATTCAACGACCCTAATGGACAAGAGGACATCTACAAAGACCAGATGGCTTCCAAAAAGTGCTGTATAGTGGATGTCAAGAGCAAGACTACACCGACTCAAGTTCATTGAGTGGAAATGCCAGATGCTCAGGTACTGGAGTATGTTGGTACCAAAGCATCAGAAAAGGAAATAGAAGATTTGATCTGTGTTCTGGTCGACGAAAACAATGAGTGTTTCCTCCTTATTGGGTCGGCCATACCGAAACTAGTGCAAGAAGAGATGCTCCAGTTATTGAGATCCAACATTGAGTTGTTTGTTTGGATCACTTACGAGATGCTGATGGTTAGTCCAGATCTGATTTGCCACTCACTCGATATTGATCCTGCCTCCCGGGCCATAATGCTGAAAGCCTATCATTTAGCGCCAATTCATATGGAGGCAGTAATCGAAGAGGTGGACCAGCTTCTCGAAGCAAAGGCAATTTGGGATGTCCAGTACCCGACCTGGCTCACCAACACGGTGGTAGTGAAGAAGAAGAATGGGAAGTTTTGGGTGTGTGTGGATTAAACAAACCTGAACGACGCATGCCCAAATGATCCGTTCCCTTTACCCCAAATCGACCAGCTTGTCGATGCAATGGCTGGGCATGCCCGACTCAGCTTCATGGTTGCTTACTATGACTATCACTATATCGCCATGTATTCTCCCGATGCAGAAAAAATGACCTTCATTTCTCTGAGGGGCCTGTACTATTCGGGATAAAGAATGTTATAGCAATCTACCAACAGATGATCACAACTATGTTCCAGACTCTCATTGTCCGGGCCATAGATGGCTATATCGATGATATAGTTGTAAGAGTAAGCAGGAGGGGGATCACTTTTCCGACCTGCAATGGGTGTTCGACGTGATAAAGGAGCACATCTCAAGATAAATGCTGAGAAATGTGCCTTCGGTGCCCGCTTTGGATGATTTCTTGCTCACCTCGTTACCCGGAGGGGCATCGGATCCAAATTAGATCACAACAGTTCAGAACTTGCAAGCTCCCCGTACAATCAAAGAAGTGCAGAAGCTCATCGGGATGGCAACAACACTAAACTGGTTTATTAACTGGTCCTAAGATAAGTACCATCACTTTTTCAATTTTATTAAGAAATGGAGCTAACATAACTTCTAGTGGACCGAAAGGTCAGGCCAAGTCTTGACCAAACTAAAACAATACCTTATCGAGGCACCTCTGCTTACCGCACTGTGGGAGCTTGAGGAGTTATATATCTACTTGGTTGTTTCTCAGCATTCTATTAGTTCGTTTTAATATGACAGGATGGACAACACAATGATCTGGTGTACTATTCCAGCAAAACCCTACTGGATGCTAAAACACAGTACATATCCTTAGAAAAGCTTGCCTCGACTCTCGTCTCAACATCAAGAAAGTTCGCACCATACTTCTCGGCTCCCACTATTGTGGTCCTTACCGAATATCCTCTGAAAGTTGTGGTCCAGAAGGTCGACCTATCTAACCAAATCTCAAAGTAGGTAGTGAAGATGACTAATTTCAACATCCAGTATCAACCCAGACCGCCATCAAAGCCTAGGTGTTGGCTGATTTTGTTGTAAAATTTTCCCACCAGACCAAGAGGGATAGATCGAGAATCATCTCCGGATAGCTAAATTTCCCCGGAGGAACCTTTGCAGGCATTCCACGATAATAATTGGAAACTTTATGTTGATGGGGCATCATACAATTGGGGAGCATAGATGGGGTGGTACTGGTGTCCCCATGTGGAACAATTCATAAACACACGATTTGGTTGGAGTTCTCAACCTCGAACACACTAATTGGGCTCCAGACAATGATCGATCTAGGAATCAAAGAAGTGATCATCTTTAGCGACTCACGACTGGTAGTCAATTAGTTGTTTGGGGAATATAAAGCACAAGACGACATGATAGGTTGGTACATCTAATAGGCCAAAGAATTGGCAAGTAATTTCACAAAGTTCACTTTGCAGCAAGTGGGCCGGGAGAACAATGCATGTTGATGCATTGGCTAGGCTTGCCTCGACTATAGATTCTATTTCTCCCCAGACCATTACGGTCAGCACACTCCAACGACCAAGCATTGAGCTGGTGGAAGGAAGGGAGATCATGAATATTAACTTGGAGCACAACTGGATGAGTCATATCATGGCATTTCTCAAGGACATGACAAACGATGGGCTCATCAAATTGAGCATAATGCAGTCTGATACTGGCTTTCACAAGAGCACAAGCTTACAAAAGATCCTTCTCTGGACTATATCTTTATTGTCTGCACCCTAGCATGGTCTAGACCATCTTACATGAGATCCATGCCAGAAGCTACAGGTGCCTTTCTGGAGGAAGATCATTGCCCTACAGAGCCATCATGCAGGGGTATTATTGGCCTGCGATGCATTCAGTTGCAATGGATTTGATCCAAAACTGTGATAGTTGCCAGAGGTACGATCCGATCATTCACCAACCGGTCGTAGAAATCCATCCCCTGACCAACCCTTGACCGTTTGTACAACGAGGGTGGACATTGTGGGCAAACTTTTCGTTGCTTTGAGAGGATTTAAGTACCTAATCATAGCCGTGGATTACTTCACAAAATAGGTCAAGGCCGATCCTCTGTGACCATTGAGGATATAAATGTCAAGCACTTTGTCTAGCGCAACATTGTTACACAGTTCGACGTACCGTATGCTTTCGTCTCGAATAACGGAATGCAATTAGTTGGAAGCTTGTTCACAGACTTTTGCGTTTAATATGTGATAATGTTTTTTAACTCAACGCCTCACTACCCTCAGAGCAACGGTCAGGTCGAGGTATCTAACAAGACGATACCATCTGGGATAAAAAAGAGGTTGGTTGCAGCTCGGGAAAAGTGTACCGAGAAACTCTATCATGTGTTATGGGCCTTTCGGACTACTTCCAGGTGTCCTACCGGCCAAACACCATTCTCATTGGCTTTCTACATGGAGCTATCATGCCATTGGAGGCTGGATTACCAACGATCTAGACTGAAGACTTTGATCCAGAGCATAATGACCAAGCAATGACAAAAGATCTTGACCTGGCCAAAGAAAAACAGGATGGAGCCTGGATCAAATTAGCGGCGTACTAGCATGGGATAGCCCAGAGTTACAACCAGACCGTACAGATCCGAACATTTAAGTTGGATGATCTTGTACTTCGAAAAGCTGTCGGAGCTCACAAAAAGAAGAAGCTCGGTCCCAACTGAGAGGGACCTTACTGAGTCAAAAACATCATTGGTTAGGGATCCTACCAGTTGGAAGATCTGGACGACTAAAAGATTCCAAGGCCTTGAAACGCATAGAACCTACATAAGTACTACCACTGATAAAATATTTCAAAATTCTTTTAAGTGTAGTGCTCCGGCCCATTATTGGGAGCCTTTCTTTCGATCCATTTCTTAGAAGTTTTCTTTTATTCATTAGCCCATTATTGGGAGTGTTCCGGCCCAGCATTGGGAGTCTTTACATGTATTACGAAACAATAAATGAAAACTTAATTTTTAGTCCAATCATGAAATTCTCTAATCTGGCAGCGGATGTCTTAATACGATCCAACCTTTGGATAGGGAAGTCTATGCTTCAGCCCACTTTGTAGGAGATGGTCTGACAACTTATACTTCAAAATTGTCCGACGACACCTTCAGTGAATTCCAAAGTAGGGGAAAGTACACTACCCTATGGTCAATCGGCATGCATGGTACGGTGCAAAAACAAATTTGAAATAAGAAAGTTTGGCAAATTTTTTAATAAAAAAGGAAATGCATTAAAGATAAATAAAAATAATTACATCAATCATGTGACCGGTCCATGTCCAAGTTCTTGGAGATAAGCAAAAAATGGCACGTAGGCCGAAACAAACCTAACTCATAAGCACACTATACTCGGAAAAAAGGATGATCTACAGCTAGAGGAATTGGAGAAAGGTCATCAACTGCCACAGGCTTCTCAATTGATTGCTTCTCAGTACCAACGACCGAAACAAGGGCTCCAGGAGTGATCGTTTAGAGAATCGACTCAACTAGTACTCCAAATACATCCAGGACATGGAGGTAGAATTTCTGGAAGGCCAAGGATTCAGATCAGTATGTGTTCGATCCAGAGATTGCACGACAGGAGAAGATTTCCGGATCACCAAACATTGGGCTTTGGAGGGCCTCTTTTTAATAAAAGAATGGTAGGTCGGGACGTAGTCTAGAAGATTTGCAGCATCCCGGGACTTCAAATCAACCTTGTATAATGCTTTGATCCATTCTTCTGAAGCGTCCTTTCTTCGGCCTCATGATCCTGGGGCTCCAGGACCTCATCCTTGCGGTCGTGATGGATACTCCAACTGACACAACACTTCATCCCGACAATCGTGCCCCAGATTTCGAGAAGATCTTCCTCGGGGACAGCATCCCGTATTTCCCGTTCATGCGAGCAGCGCATACCAGTCGTCGTGTCAACTTTCACTCTCTGCGAGGTGGTCTGACGGTGGATTGTCTCCTATTCACTCTCTGCGAGGTGGTCTGACGGTGGATTGTCTCCTATGTGCTAGTTACTTTCGACAAACGCACTGCCCCAGATAGTCCAGCCACAATTTCACGCTCGCCGAAGCATGTACGGACTCATGAGCCATTACTCTATCCATTCACTTTCCCTATCTAGAATCACCATCTGACTTTATCACCGGAGGGTCCACCAGTGGCATAGCCGATAGCCTAATGTTTTCTCCCTATGCAGTTAGGGTCTTAGAGTTCATCCATCAGAGGTCAAGTCATCATCTAGGGAAGGAAAACCCCCACTTCAGTAGTCACTAACATATATTGTTAATATTTGTTTGTGAGACAAGAGCACAAAGAGGGAGTTTTTCACTGATATAGCAGCTGGCATCACCCGAGGCATTGTCAGGTTTATGTATTTTCGGTTTTGTTTTCTATTATTTCAGTATACATATAAACTAATAGATCACATGTGTAGATTCATATTAAAAATGAAAGAAAGAAGGGTGTAGTGGAAAGTGGAAAAAGGGTGTTTGTTTGAGGAAACATAGTTAAGTATAATGGTGAAATAGTGAATGTATAAGTGATAAGTTGGACAGTAGGTTGGGTTTCCCTACTATATTTTTGATATTTCCGATGAATAAAAAAAATAAGTGATAAGTTGGAGTTTCGATTTCGGGGATGAAATCCTTTAAGGGGAGGAGAATTGTAAAACCCATTGTGGAAATTGTTGGCCCTATTATTTTGATGATGCATTATTACACAAATATAGTATTTATAAAATGATTTTCTAATTCCTTGAATATGATCTTTAATTGTTTAAATCTTTATTTAATCAAGGAATTTGATTTATGCTTGAATTTCATTATGATTAGTCACATTTTTATTTAGAGGATAAGGAAATATATTTTCAATGTTTATTTATTATTACTATATTTTTCTTAAGTCTCTTATGATATAAAAATGATCTTAGAACTTTCTTCAATTTGCTTAAGTACTTAAATTGTCTTAAAATGCTTATTCTATCAATGAATAATAATACTTATATTTTCACAAGATGTTTTGTTCATGAAAAATGAAGAGGAAGTCAAAACAAATCCATAGAAAAAAATGGCACATCAATCGGAGTTCCGGAGTGCCCAAACGGTCTATAGGAATGGGGACAGGTAGCCGTCAGGTATACCGGCCGGCATACCGGTCCCATACCGGTTCCATACCGGTTTTGGCAAAAATTGGACAGTAGGTTGGGCTTTCATGTCGAAGTTCACTCCTATAAGTCCCACATCTATACTTTACTCCTCCATGCTCTGATTCTCTCTAGAAAGCTTTAGAATCTCTCTTTCTCTATTCTTACACTTGTAAAGTTCTATTTAGAAGAGAGATTGTAGTCTTACTCTTTGTATATTCTAAGAGAGAGCTCACATTCATAGTTATATATCATTAGTGAGTATTTGTGCCTTTCATTTCACCTTATAGAAGGGATTGTCTTCCACATATTCTATCGTGTATTTGTGCCTACACTTGAAGTCAAGCTTTGGAAGAAGTTTGCAAGAAGACTTGAAGATCAAGCATTGAAGTCAAGTTCAAGCCTAGGAGAAGGAAGGACTTGCAATGGTTGGTGAGCACCCTTGAAGCATCACAAAGAGGGAGCCTCCTTTGAAGTAGCTCAAAGTTGCAAAGGTTAGAGAGCACCCTTGAAACGTCTCAAAGTTGGAATGGTTGGTGAACACCCTTGAAGCATCACAAGGAGGGAGCCTCCTTTAAAGTAGCTCAACTATTGTAAGGGTTTGACAACTATCCGAAAGTTGTAAAGGTATTAGTGGAACTCTTACTTGTTGGTAAAAGAATTGGATGTAAAGTTAGAGACTTGGACAATCCCTAACCGAACTACTATAAAATTATTGTGTCATTGCCTTTACTTTCTTTACTCTCCTTGCCTTTATATATTGAGCTAGTATTTCTATTTTCACTTCACATATCCACTTTGGTTGCAATTCTAATATCAAAGTATCTTTATCTATCTAATTATCAAGAACCACTTGAAAATCAGAAACCACGACCTCTTGGCATTAAAACCCCAAGAAACTGAGGTGTAACGAAAGAGATTCATTTGGTTCTTTAATTAGATTGGTATTTGAACTTGTGATATTTATCACACTTAGAATAGTTGCACTTCCGCACTAATTTGCTTAAATTAGTCTCTATTTAGAAAGAAATTTTTATTTGGACATTTTAGTTAATAAACCAATTCATCCCCCTCTTGGTTGCCCATTGCATCGAGTATATCGGGACCAACAGAAATAATAAAATAACATTTAGTGAAATAAGAGTTTAATATGTTGTAAATCAAGTTTTGAGGGTTAATGAAATAACTAATTAGTATTTTAAGGATCAAATTGAGAGAATAAGAGGTTGAGGGGGAAAAGAGTGATTAAATTAATTTTGGACAAGTGGTGTCTCTGTGCATGTGACTGTCGAGTGTCAAGTGTATGTGCTGTAAGTTGTATGTGAGTGTGTCCAAAATGCATGCATTTGGTGTCAATGCTCTGTCAAATGTTAGGAATTATCAGTAAATGTTAAAGACAGAAGAGTCAATAAAATCTGTAGGAAATCGTGAGAGAAAGAGAGAAGAGAACTAAGAAATAATTGAGAAAGAATAAGGAACAGTAGACTGCAACCCAGATTTCCAAAAAAAACTCAATCAACAAGGATCAGAGGTTCAATTTTGGAAGAAAAAAACCAAGTAATCCAAAGGTGGGGAAAACAACTCAATCTAGGGCATCACAAAGAGTATAATCCTTTAAAGGGTGTTGGTGAGTTTGTTATGTCATTTTAAGCGTTGCATTATTTTTACTTAGTTAGCATGATTTAGTTGTTACCTTACTTGTGATTTGTGGACTAATTTAGAAGCATGATTATGTGTGGTAGAATGTGATTATGTGTTATGCTTTTATTTATAGCATGTTGTACCATTATGCATTGGGTTGTTGTTATATAGTTTTAATTATGTGTTGTTTGTGGTACTAAATGTGGAAAATATGCTAGTCGCTTGATTAAAAACATTTGATACTCTAATGTGGTTTGTGTGATTAATTGCAAGCATATTGTGAAAAGTTAAGAAAGTGGGGAAAGCTATGGAACCTTAATAAACAAGGTCAAATTGTAGGGCCGAGTGCCAAATATATGGCAGTTGATGGCGTGATGGACATGACTATATATGTTCCTATTACAAGTAGACGTACTTGCGGTGGTTGGAATCTGGATGTCCAGTGTGGTGAATTAAGATCGTTGATTCAGCCATATTAGAAAAGCATTGCCGAAATATGTAAAAATGGTAGAAAGGTGAGTCTTAAGAAGACAAATGTGGAGAAAGAATAGTGGTGGTTTTTTTTGTTCCTTTCATGTATATTACATGTTAGAGTTAGACATTTACGTTGTTATTCACATGTTATGATTGTTCGGTTATTGTGGTATCGCCTGTATTTCTGTTTTTCTACAAAGTTCAAATTAATTAACAAACTCTTGGATTTTCCATGTTTTATATACGTTGTAAAATTTAGATTGGGATAGCTAGATTTGGTCCACTACAGAGTTAGAGCTTGGAGGCATTTGGAGGAGGAGTTGGTGCATAGTTGGTAGTCTTTTGTTCTTTTGTACATAGTAGTTGTCATTGCATATTATGTAGTTGTCATCTTTACATTTGTATATTTTGTAAGTTTGTAATATGCTTAGTATGGCAAGTGGAAAAGAGGATAAGTATGGGTTTGATATAATAATATTTAGCAAATGGGATGTTGACATTTTTATTGTCATAATAGTATTTTCTTTTTATTCACGTTATCATGTCCGTGTGGGTATTTTATTTATCGTGCCGGAATAAGCGTGACATTGAGTCTATCCTACAAAATCACACTTGGATCTACCACCAGGGTGCAAGCCTTTGGGCTATAAGTGGATTTTCAAAAGGAAAATGAAGGTAGATGGCTCAATTGATAAGTACAAAGCAAGGCTTGTCATCAAAGGCTATAGACAAAAAGAAGGCCTAGACTACTTTGGCATATATTCTCATGTGACGAGAATAACATCCTACGAATGATATTAGCAATTGTAACACTGTGTAATTTAGAAGTACATCAAATGGATGTTAAAATGGATTTTCTTAACAAAGATTTAGATGGTGAAATCTACATAGAGCAACCTGAAGGGTTTAAAACTCCAGTCCAGGAAAGGAAAATATGTAAACTAGTGAAATCATTATATGGCTTGAAGCAAGCACCCAAGCAATAACATGAGAAGTTTGATAATGCAATGATTGCTAGTGGTTTTAAAATCAACAAATGCGACAAATGTGTGTATGTCAAAGACACAAAGGATGGCTATATCATCTTATGCTTTTATGTAGATGACATGCTTATTGTCGATAGTAGCGACAAGATTGTAAAAGCCACTAAGAACATGTTGAACTCGAAGATTGACATAAAAGACATAGGACATGTTGAAGTCGTTCTGGGTGTCAAAATCACTCAAACACCGAACAGACTTGTGTTGTCACAATCTTACTATGTTGACAAGATACTTGAGAAGTTTAACAAGTCTAATACAACTATAACTAAAACTCTAGTTGATTTTAGCCTCTATTTGTCTAAGAACACCGGTGATGGTGTGTCTCAATTAGAGTACTCAAGTATAATTGGAAGCCTCATGTACTTGATGACATGTACAAGACCAGATTTAGCCTACTCGGTTAGCTATTTGAGCCGCTACACGAGTAATCTCAGAATTAATCACTAGAAAGCCATTACAAGGATGTTCCATTTCCTGAGGTACACCCACGATTGGGGATTGCACTACACCACATATCCAGCAGTACTTGAAGGGTACGCTGACGCAAATTAGATTTTTGATATGAAAGATTCTAAATCCACTAGTGGTTATGTTTTTGCTCTTGGTGGTGCAACAGTCTCTTGGAAATCTTCTAAGAAGACTTGTATAGCAAAATCTACTATGGAATCAGAATTCATTATTTTAGATAAAGTTACGCAAAAAGCAGAACGACTTCACTAATTCCTTGAAGATATTCCGAGATGGCCTAAGCATGTGCCTGCAATTTGTATAGATTGTGATAGTCAATCAGCGATTGGCATAGCATAGAGCAACATATACAATGGAAAGTCACGACATATCTGTTATCGACATAATTCCATTAAGAAATTGCTCTCTCACGATGTTATCACTCTTGACTCTAAGGACAATATCACGGATCCGCTAACCAAAGGGTTAACCCGAGAGCTAGTTGCTAAAGCATCAAAAGGAGTTGACTAGAGATCCCAAGATCTAAGTTCAAAGGAATAACCAAATCTTGTTCATCTAGCAGTGTCACTGAGGAGTTTGATACTCTTACTTATTTCTAGGATGTAAACAGTGATAGAATCGAAATCAGGTTGAGTTATGCTCTTAATGTCTCACATGCATCGATATGCCAAGTATTTAGATACTTGAGTTAAGAGGTCGCCTATATGAGTATAAAGTGGGGCCACTTCTTTGAGAATTTAGGAAGGCGAGATTTTTGAGAAAATACTTGCAGAACTAGGTAAAGTGTTCAAGGCCTACTTGAACACAAACAATGAGAACTAAATTATGTGTGGAAAGGTCCTGTGTGTAGTCTATTATCTTGGTTTACACAAAATAGTAGAACAGTTCAAGATTTCATATTCACTGGTCAGCTAGTAATATCCAATAGGCTTTCACAAGGGAATATTCAAAGCCAAAAGCTACATGTCCTATGCAGGACTGATCCGAAAGAACTCTCTCTCTCTCTCTGAGTCTTTTAGTATCTCAATTATTTCTTTGGATATTATGAATATTCTGTCAATTTTATTAATGTGTGGGATTGTTGAAAATTTTTTGGTTTTAAACCAATATTTTTTATGGATTTTGGTTATTATTTATTGAGTAAATATAAAACCAATTGAGATGATTCTTAGTGAGATTTAATATTCTTAAGTGGGGGTTTAATACACAAAAATAATCATTAAATTTTATTAAATAATGAATAAGAAATTATCACTCAAAGTGGAGTATTCGCAATGGTGAATGAGTATTAAATTACTCAATTCCACATTGGAAAATAGAGAGTGAAGTGGTTGAGTATGTTTAATAAGGTGTGTGACTTAAGGCCACAATAAAGTGATAAAGCGGAAAAATAACAGGAAAAGAGTAAAACAGGATGCTTCCGTTGAATCTGAAGATTGCCGGTGTAATCCTCTTCTCGAAATCTGTTAATTGGCAAGCCAATACCAGAATCAAGGCTCGCTGATCTATTGATTCCGAAGAATACTAGACAACGACTTCAGTCTCGATTCGTTGATTCACTAGGAATACCAAAAGGGGAATGAGGGAATGAACAAACACAACTTGAATCAATTTTTCTTCAATATTCAACAACTCCCTTTTTAGTATACAAGCCTCCTATTTATAGGACGGCTATGAACCCTAAAGGGGAAACAAAACCCTAAGAACAATTATGGGTCACCAATAGGATTAGGCCCAAAAAGGAAAAGTCAAAACCCTAAACACATCGGGTAAATAAAAGAAATAAGAAAAGACAAAAATACAATTATTGTAGGACCAGAAAAAATGAACAGAACATGTCCCTAGTCCACGGAACAAGTTCCCAGAGGTATGACCTCGTTGTCTTATCCTCTGCACGCTAAAAAAGAGATGAGCTTGCTGAGCACTTCTGGTCTTGCCGAGCTGAAGGTTGGTGTACGGGAATGAGCACCTTGAAACCTCCAACTAGTCGAAAAGGAAGGTCTTCTAGTGTCGAGTGTGGTCTCGAGCTAGACTAATGGAGAAGACCTCTGGCCGCGTTGGGGAATAGATGGATGAGCTCGCACTCTGATAGTTTAGTAGGACAATGGGAGTGTGAGGGCCATGGCTTTGACTTTTAAAAGGGCTGAAAAGGATTCCTCAGTGAAGGTGGCCTTGCTGGCACCGTTGAGTGCCCAGATATGACCTGCCACGCTTAGAGATGATGCCAATTGAGCTCTTCTGTCTTGGCCAATCCCATAGTGCTGAGCTGAGACGCAACTACTCTAGCTGAGCTACGAATGGGAGCTTGGAAGCCATGTTCTTCCTCCTCTGAGGATGGCATAACCTTGTACGATACCACCAGATCCCTCCCCCGAGATCAGCCGTGATTAGAACCCAACAAGGGGAGTTGTGCACATCCTGATGCGCCAACTTCCAGTGCGGGAAGGGACTGATGGAGTCGTTGTCCAGTGCTGTAGACTTCCCATATAGAGCAGCTGGCCAGCCTACATCATCCACCCCCGGTTGGAAAAGTTTGACCTCGAACTTGGGAATCCTTCCTACTCCAGACCATCCTCCCGAAGATGTTTGTATAGGCGTCACCTCAAACCTGGGTCATGAATCTTTAGCCCAACACTCATTCCGTTGGGGAACAATGCTTGACGATGGAGTGCCTTCCCAGCTTGGCCCCTACGTTGTCTTCTATCTGTACACAGTGTAGTTGGCACGCATGAGGCCCTGTCATGGAGCACACACTCAAGGTCTTGCACTGTGGCACAAAGGTAGTCCATCCCAACTTTAGAAGATTCGACCTCTCTCTATTGTTTCCAGGTAGAAGGAGGCTGGTCAAGGTAGGGCTGATGTGGTCCTTGGCTGAGCTCATCTTTTTTGCCGAGCACGGTCTCTTTCAAGCTGAGCTGTTGTCGCGCCTGCTCGAACTCCCACCACTAGTCGTACTGACTCGCGCCTGGGTCTACGGGGGAGAGCACTTCTACGCAAGGTTTGAGGAGACACTCTCTGAATGGTTTGAGAAATTGTTCTCGCCTACCCATCGATTGCTGATGGCTGAGCTTCCACCTCAGACTGAGCTGCACCTCGATGAGCTGTCACTGCTTTGGGGTGAACGTCGCCGTGCTGTCGGGCTACAGAACCTGGTCGGTAGGCTCGAGCTCCCGCCGCACCACTTCTTCTTCTAACTCGGTCTTGGTGACCATATGAGGCGTGCTTTTATCATCGACTGGTCCTAGAGAATCTCCTGAGATTGTAGATTGTTCAGAGAACGCGCGCTATGATGGCGCATCAGCATACATAGGAAACTTGCTCCCCTCCTCAGTAGGATCTAGAATAAGATGTAGAGAAGACAAGGAATCGATGAGGATCTCCCCGCTTACCAAAACTTCAGCTGGATGAGACTCCTCGTCATAGATTGGTCCTTGGTCATAACCACTGAAAGGGCTCACTGGATCCTCATGAAGACTTCCTTCGACGAAGAGAGATCCTTCTTCGTTGTTAAGCCTCTGAATAACTGAGTCATCCTCTTCCACCAGACGTGGATGAGAACTCTGATGTCACCGCCGTGGTTGTAGTGGAGATTGTAACTGGATCTGGATGGTGTCCAAAGTGGCTAACAAGTCCTTCACCTTTTTCTCCACTCGATCGAGCTTATCGCTCTGGCTAGATTTGTTTATCGGAGTCATAATCTTTTCAGATCGACGCCTGACCCCTGTAATTCCATGGATTGAACTTCTTCTGGACGTCATCTCTTGGACTCTGATGAGAATCAAAATGAGATGCTCTGATACCAAACTGATGCAGCAGAAAAATAAAAGGAAAAGAGTAAAATAGGATGCTTCTGTTGAATACGAAGATTTCCGGTGTAATCCTCTTCTCGAAATATGTTGATTGGCAAGCTAATAACAGAATCAAGGCTCACTGATCTATTGATTCTGAAGAATACTAGACAACGGCTTCAATCTCGATTTGTTGATTTACTAGGAATACCGAAAAGGGAATGAGGGAATGAACAAGCACATCATGAATCAATTTTTCTTCAATATTCAACACTCCCTTTTCAGTATACGAGCCTCCTATTTATAGGATGACTATGAACCCTAAAGGGGAAACAAAACCCTAAGAACAAATATGGGTCACTGATAGGATTAGGCCAAAAAGGAAAAGTATAAACCCTAAACACATCGGGTAAATAAAAGAAATAAGAAAACACAAAAATACAATTATTGTGGGACCATAAAAGAGAACAGAACATGTCCCCAGCCCATGGAACAAGTTCCCAGAGGCATGACCCCGTTGTCTTATCCTCTGTCGTGCTAAAAGAGAGATGAGCTTGCTGAGCTGAGCACTTCCGGTCTTGCTGAGTTGAAGGTTGGTGTACGGGAATGAGCACCTTGAAACCTCCAGCTAGTCGAAAAGGAAGGTCTTCTAGTGTCGAGTGTGGTCTCGAGCTAGACTAATGGAGAAGAGCTCTAGCCACGTTGGGGAATAGATGGATGAGCTCGCACTTTGATAGTTTAGTAGGACAGTAGGAGTGCGGGGGCTATGGCTTTGACTTTTAAAAGGGCTGAAAAGGATTCCCTGGTGAAGGTGGCCTTGCTGGCACCGTTGGGTGCCTAGATATGACTTGTCGTGCTCAGAGATGACGCCAACTGAGCTCTTCTATCTTGGTCAATCCTAAAGTGCCGAGCTGAGATGCGACTGCTCTAGCCGAGCTGTGAATGAGAGCTCGACAGCCGTGTTCTTCCTCCTTCGAGGATGGCATAACCTTGTCCGATACCACCAGATTCCTCCCCCAAGATCAGCCGTGATTAGAACCCAACAAGGGGAGTCATACACGTCCTGATGGGCCAACTTCCAGTGCAGGAAGGGACTGATGGAGTCGTTGTCCAGTGCTACAGACTTCCCGTGCAGAGCAGCTGGCCAACCTGCATCATAAAGCCTAAGGAAAAAGTAAGATGATGCGTGCTTCGAATGTTTTCCCACATGCGTACGATCTTACCCATGCCTGAGCCCATACCTAAGCACGTGCCCGACTCCGCATTCTGAGTTCGGGCCTGTAATACCTATGTTTTATTTTAAGGCTATTAATAATAATAATTGAGGTTTAAAATTTAACATTTGGCTTAAATAGAAGATTAATGACTTTGGGAAAATTTTGAGGAAAATAATAAGAATTTTGTGAGATATTTTGTGGATTATTTGAGATATTTAAAGCTGATTGAAAGTTCTTATATGTTTTAGGGACCTTAGTGAAATAATATATAGCAAAAGGAGATTATATAATTAAGGAAGGGAATTGGAGTTTGGATTCACATGTGTCGTAGGAAGAAGGTGAATAGTGTCTTCGTGGCCATGGAATGAATTATACGAAAAATATCTACTGCATACATGTGTGAGTGTTGGAAAAATCAATCTGCATGAGTTGTGTTGGCATTAGGAAGTGATTTGATTTAGAGTAGGTGTCAAGAATTCTGAAATCGTGGAAGCCATTAAGAGAGATCAAAAGCTATACAACATTATATACTATATAATGTATAACTCGACTATACGTTTGAACATAATTCTTGAATCAAACGAAATTGTGTAAAAGAGGAGAGAGAGAGAGAGTATTGATCGAGAGATAGAGAGAAATTCAAGTGAGGGACTCATAGTGAGAGTTTAGGGTGATTGAATTTTGGTTGCAGAAGTTTGAAGGAGATGAACAGTGGTTGAGGATTTGAAGAACCGAGTTGCGGCATTAACTTTGGAATTTTATTACGATTAATTGAGGTATCAATTCCAAAATCTGTTTAAAGAGAGTTGTTCTAAATTCTATCTAGTTATTATGTTCCAAATTTGAGAAGAATTGGTGTTGATTTGATAGGGTAAAATCGATCCAGAACAGTAGGTGGTGAAGAGAGGGGAGAATCCAATTTTTGGCAAAATCTTTTGATTTTTAGTTCGATCATTTGAGGTTAAATTTTTAGAATCCGTTTAAATAGAGTTGTTGCAAATCAGTTGCAAAACTTGTGTTCTAAATTTGGAGGAAATCGGTTAAGTTTTGAAATATAATTAGTAGAAAAATCGATTTTTGGATCAAACCCAGAGAATAGCAGAAGATGTTCTTCGATTTGCTGTCAAAGCCTTAGATACCGAGATCTTGGGTTAGCCAAGATACCGATATCTTAGGCAAATGAGCTAGATACCACAGTTGAACTGTAGTAGAAACCGATATTTTAGTATGTTTAAGATATCGATATCTTGGGTCAGCCAAGATACCGATATCTTGGGTTTGCGGTATCTTAGAGTTAGTCCGAGAAACTGATTTCTAGAGTTGCGATATCTTGGAGAGATTAAGATATCGATATCTTGGAGAGTCCAAGATACCGATATCTTAGTGCTCGGGTGAAAAGTAAATTTTTGGGGAAAATGTATTTGAAATTTTAATTAAATAAAGGTCATAGATCATTATTCTAAAATTGATATCATATTCTTAGGTGATCGAGGAGCTACCGGGAGTCTTGGATTATTGATTAAGGTGAGTACTTCTATGAATTTCATAAAGTAGAGTAAGTTAATACTTTTACTAGTATAAAAGTATTGTATTTTGAAAATACAATATGAAAATGGTAAATCCTTTGGATTACGTATTTATAAAACGGGGTGAGTTGTACAAAATATGTTTCCAAATACAAAAGGTGTTTTGAAAGATATAAGAGAAAATTGGTGATTTCAAAGGTAAAGAGTTTTTTTAATAAAATATGGAAATATTGAAAATGATGTTTGGTGTGTATTAGAGAAAATGTGTTTTTATATAAATAATGTTGAGTTGAATAAAGTGGTGTTGTGAAAAGGTAATTTCTATTAAGAATTCAGTGTTAAGTAAAGAGTGGTGAAAATTCCAAAAGAGAAATATGGTATTGGTTTGGTGTGCGTTAAAGTAAAAATGATGATTTCTAGTAAGAAATGTGCTGTTGAGTAAAGCGTGGTGATGATTTCAAAAGATGGTGTTGTATAAAATAGGTGTGTTTTGGTGTAAATAAAAAGTGTTATAAATTATATAAATGATATTTTGGAGTACTTCAATAGCCTTGTCATAGATCAGGTGGGTATATGGATCAATATGCATAGGTGGTGCAATGCACAGAGGTGCACTTGAGATAGTGATTTTATATATATATTTATACCTAGAGATAAAGGTGTTAGTCTGTGAGACCCCGATCCTAGGAAAGTATTAAATAAGAATATTTGTATTTTGCAAATATAATTTTAGGAATTCTAAGAGATTTATTCGGGTTTTATTAGAAGCAAATATTGATTTTTTTAGGTTAAAATTATAGAGAAAAGGTTAACCAGGGACCTAAGTGAAAGAGAATAAAATTCTAGAGCAAAATTGAAGTCTTGTCGAACAGTGGGGAGTCCGGCCGAGCAGTGCCGAGCTCAATAGGTATCCAACCTAGAGGTCCGGCCACGTGGAGGTTCGGCCAGTTCAGCTGATTGCTTCGCAGTCCGGCCAGGTCAGTTCGGACATGGCAGTTGGGCCATGTGGGCAGTCCATCTGGATAGCCATCTGTCAGATAAAGACAAGAATTCTGAGTGGGCTGACGTCATGTTCCATATCGACAGGTAAGCCAAAAATATGCGGCTGGTGGGCTAAGGTCAGCAAGCTAAGGGCCAAGATTGGGCGGCCGGTGGGGCCTGCCTTTGTGAGTGGCGCCGTTGGATTGTCTGCCAACGTCCAGATTATATTCTTTTCCCAAATCCTATAAATACTGAACCATTCATTTCATTTTGGTTACCACTTCAACTAGAAAACATCCAGACCTTCTGTTTCTCTCTCTAGAAAGATTGGCCGAAGTCATTGTTGTTCGGCTGAGCTCTGAATCTTGATTTCAGAGGCTCGGCAGCAAAGTCCCTGTACTCAGAGTGTTCGGCAAACCATTTACCTTGCACCTTCACCTTGAATTGTTGTTCGGTAAGTCTTGACCGTACAACCAATCATCTCAGAATCATTGTTTGAGCTCCGGTTGACTTTATCCAGTTCTGCAAATCATTCTCAGACTTCAGACGATCAGTTTTCTCTTCAGCAAGGTTTGTACCAATTCGGCAAGACCTTGTTCGTTTCAGTACCTGCTCGGCAATACATTTTAAGTCCTGGTCATTCTTCCTTCGGCACATCAGACTTCAGCCAAAGGTATAAAACTTATCACTTATCATTTTATGTTCGGCAAAATCCCTAGGAGTCTAATTACTATTCGGCAGACTCATTCGGAGTCTTCCCGTACACTATTGTTGTCTCTCACATCCGCAGCAGTTCTGCTCGGCCAAGCTATTAAAATGATTGTTTCTGCTCGGCAAAGCTGGCATTCAGCTAAGCTTATGACCAGGTCATTGTTTTAGTTCGGCCAAGTCATTTACTGGTCCGGCCGTACTCTCTTTTACACACATTCATTGATTGACCATCATTCTGACCGAAGCAAGTTGTGATCGGCAGAACGGACCATTCTTGGTTAAAATTCTGCTCGGCAACAACTTCAGTTGTTCGGGCAATATTTCCAAAACCCTTAGAATAATCATTCGGCCATTTTCAACCCATTACCGACTGAAATCACAACTTGAAATCTATATTTTTAGCTCTGATCAAAATGACATCTGGACGGTAGTAGGGGAGCTCGGTAATGAGACCAACCGACTGTATTTCAGTTCGGCAGTTGCCCAACCGACCTATTATTAGAAGGTCAGTTCAATCTGAGAAGGTTGACACCCCTAGAAAGGCTTGCAACTCCTTTGAAGAGTTAACCAAGGTTTTTGTTTAGTCTGCCTGATCTGTGGCAGCTCGGCAACAGAACCTTTGGCTAAGTTATGCCTTAGATAGAACAGTAGTGTTCGGCAATAACCCTTCGGCCAGATTTAGCTTAGTTCTGCCAAAGCTCGGCAGCTCGGCAGAAGTCCTTCGGTCAGATTGAGCTCTGGACTTAAGTCTCTGGCAGACTTGAGCCTTCGGCCAGCTCAGCTCGGCAATAAATGTTTAGGGCAGAATTCCTTACTAAAATGCTAAAGATATGAATTTTATTCAGATTTGGACTAGTTGGAGAGAAGGAAGATATTGAAGCCTAAGAATCCTATTCAGGTGAATCTCCATATACTGCTCTACTCGTACTTTTCAGTGCATTTCCTTTGATATTATATTTATGGTTATTAAACCTGAAATGATATGATTATTTCCAAAAGAAGATTTTGAAAGAATGGATCATGCACAAATTCTTTTACCGTGGATGAACAAATTGGAAAACTGTTTTATGAAATTCCATACGACAAGGATTTACAATGAATTAAAGAGAAGAAGAGATTGAAATGGAGATGAAACGGAAACAAGGTATACAAATGATGACAGTACAGATATGAGCCTGTTATTGATATGCTTATACGACAGAATCATAGTGTTGGAAATCAATATGCTTATACGACACAAGCATAATGATAGTGTGCATACGCTTATACGACACAAGCGGAGGCATGAATGTGAAAAGTATGAATGCTCATACGGCAGGGGCAAATTGATGAGAAAAAGGAAAGGCAAGCCTATTCAACAAAGGCTGAATTCTGAAATGATATACTGTGAAATGCAGGTTGAGATAGAATTAAAGCGAAGGAAGAATTGTTATAAAGCATTGATATTACTATTGAGCTTTTGAGCCATATTTTGATTGTGAAACTAATCTTGCAGGAAATATTGTGAATCCATGAAACTTGTTCTGCAGTATGTAGAAATTCACTCTAGCTTTATAGCTTATGCGTTTTCTAAAACCATTTTCAGGTCAGGTTGAAGAATGAAGTGGCAGCTTTTGTTTAAATGATATTTTGGAGCCTTTTGTTGTACTTTTGATGTATCGGCTATGTTGTTAAGCCAAATGATGTAATCCTGGGAAATAAATGAGAACATCTATATCACTGCTCTGGTTTTTGTTCACACGCTTCCGCATATTTATATTGTAAAGAAATTCTTCAACTCTTTTATTAAGGCCTTTAGCGAGCTTGCTCGTTGGCCGGTCATGGACTCATTCTGAGATCGGGATGGGTTGCGACATAGTCCTTACCACTGGGACTGGTGTAGTGGCCTATGAATCATTACTTGTTGCTTATCCAAGAATGTACCCAGGGTATTAGATCTGACTTAACGCTTGGTCACCGGACATTAATGACCCTTGGCTATTATTGTACGAGTACATAAGATATGGTGTGGTGTAGATCTATATGATCTTATTTTTTAGTTGGTGATTCCACGAGTTGGAAATTTTATGGTGATGTTCAAAGAAATCTAAAATGGTGATTTCGGTATTGAGTAAAAGAGATAAAATGGTGCTTAAATTATATATGTAAGAGATATGTAAAAAGGTATTGTGTGAGTGAGAAAAAGAGTATTTCATGAAAGAAAATGATTTTGAGGAAAGGATGTGTGTATGATTTTAAAAGAGATGGTAATCCTTAGATATTTTACTTCTTTTCTTTATGCTTTTCATTTTAGTATTCACCAGCCGTCGTCGCTGATGCACGCTTGTGCCTTTCGTTTTAGATGCTTGAATCTAGAGTCCCCAGTCCAGTCTAGCTGTTGTGTCATGGTGGTTGTCAGAGTTGTATAGAAGAGTTGAGTCTTTTATTTATTTTTTATTTGAGAGAATATTTAGCTCTCTCTTTGAGTCTGCTTTCTTTATTGAGTTGTAGTAGATGTTCAGTGATGTTGTAGTAGAGTTGTATTGAGCTTAGTTGAGTTGTTTAGTTGTGTTGAGTGGAGTTTTATCGGTCATGTTGACCAGAGAATTGTTTTTATTTCTTGAGTCTGTATTAAAGTCTGTATCATCTGAGATTTATAATCAGATCAATGGAGTTTTATTTCTTTTATTGTGTAGTGGTTTGTGTTTAGTAGATGCTTTACCATGTGTCATCTCTTAATAGTTGGCTTTACAGTTATCAGGGATGGGGCGTGATAGGGCCTCGTGGGTTTATTGGAATGTGGGAATGTGCCACGAGCCCTATCTTTTTATAGAAAATCCAATTGGACTGGTCTTGATTTCGTGGGCTTGATTGGGCTTGGCTTGGTTGGTTTTGTTGGTCTGGATTGAACTCAGCTTGATTCTGTAGGCTGTCACATGACCCGTGACCCATACACGTGACTCTTGAGTTGCATTCTCTTCGTCTGCTAAAGAGGGTAACACTGCAGTAGACCAAAGGTCTCTAGTTGCTGCAAACCAACAACCTCCTTTGTTGTGTATATATTGGCAGTTCTCCAGCCAGTTTGAAATCCTAAAAACACTCTTGGAACACCCTTCTACAGCTCCCTTTCTCCCTTTATGTCACGCCCC
>NMUG010000349.1:0-23453 GCA_002855965.1 Monotropa hypopitys
GATCTTGGTTTTGGTTCCCTTGGCTTTGAAAAGATTGTTGATTTTGAGCTTGGAACCTTTGATTTTCGGAATTTTGGCCTTGGTAGCCCGATGAATGATTTTGAAAATTTTGGGGCTGATTTGGTTGGCCTTGATTTGGAAAAGATTGTTGGTTCCCTTGGTTATTTTGATTTCCCCAACTCAATTTTGGATGGTTACGCCAGTTGGGGTTGTAACCTCCACTCAAAGGAGCACAATTTGAGAAATTATTGATGGAGTTAACATCGGTATGCTCATGTTCCGAAGTAAGATCTTGGAAAATGCCAAATTAGGAACATTGATTCGGAGCATGTCCCATAGAATCACAAAGACAACAAAACTCATCATTCCGTGCCACAGAAGCAACGGGAGCATTCTTTTCAGTAGAGAGTTTTTCAAGTTGTTTAGTGAGTTGTGCGACTTTAAGAGACAAGTCGTCTTTCACATTAAGCACATGCTTTCCCCCTTGGTGAGTTGGAACCGGAGAAAGAAGAGATCGATCATTAGGATCGGAGTAATCCCAAGATTGATGATTCTCCGCAAGAAAGTCAAAGTATAGCAAAGCATCCGAGGGACTTTTATCAAGAAATTCACCATTATACATGGTATCAATGAATTGACGGTTTTGTAGGGATATACCCTCATAAAAGTAAGCAACAATTTGAGAATCTTAGAATCTATGGTGAGGAACGACATTGAGGAAACCTTTAAAACGTTCCCAACATGCACCGAAGGGTTCACCTTCCTTTTCACAAAATGAAGCAATGAGCTTCTTGAGTTCTCGAGTCTTATGGAGAGGAAAATACTTCTTGTAAAACTCATCTTGCATCCCTCTCCAATCGATGATAGATTGGGATTTAAGAGAGTTAAACCAAGTTTTTGCGGCATCTTTCAAAGAGAATGAGAAAAGTTTCATCTTATCCGACTCAAGTTGTAAAGGGTTGTTGCAAAAAGTGTGTACAACCTCCTCAAAATCACGAATACGGAGATATGGTTGCTCCGATGGAATCCCATGAAAATGGGGGAGAATTTGGATATGTTGTGGTTTCACTGTAAAGATGTTTTGAGCATTACCACCCGGTGTCACTATGCATGAAGGGTGAGTGATCCTTGCGGGGTTAAGAATATCGCGCATAGTTCGAACCGGTGGTATATTAGCATTGACATTTTCAGGATCTTGCGCCATTGGTTCGAGAGGGGGAGTAGGATTTCGCACAAGTCTATGAAATTGATCACGAGTGTAACCACTCATATACTAATGCCCCCCAACTCACAAGTTATTTGAGAAAAAAATTTAGTTCCAAAGAGAAAAACAAATCAAGTTAGACGCACACCTCCCCGGAAACGGCGCCAAAGATGCGTTCGCCCAAAATGTGAGTTCTTATAATGGGTAGCCCGAAGCGTAGGGCAAGGTGATCGCAGCAAAATATTCTTGGAAAGTCCAAGGTCGAACCACAGAGAGGGGTGGTTAAACTAAGTGAAATGTGCTTATCTTCGGAGTGTTTTTGGTTTACGGCTATACGTAGCCAACGATGGGCTGATGTTTGGTGAAATGTCTTACACTAAGTACTAAAACTGATTTTAATTAAGACTAAGGAATGGGCTAATTCCTAGCTTTGGGGGACATTAATTTGATTGTTAAAGATGCCAAGATGCATAGGATAAACTTGACACACAAACCAACGGAAACTAAGTAACAATGGCTACACCTCACATGAAACTTTAATCTAGCAAATTCAAAGTCATAGCACTAGGGGTTCATTGTGGCAACATCATTGCCAACAATGAATTAAAAAGGTAACTTATGAATTTCTAGACCTAAACTAGGAGGTAGTAGCACAATCCTTACTAGGTTTCTGCTGGAAAATCAACATCAAATAACAAACAAATCCATGTATACCCCTAGTCCATGAACTACCCCATAAAGTTACTACTCACACATTATAAATGGAACAACAATGGAAGGAATTTAACTAAACATGTTTATAACTAAGGAGAGAAGAAAATACAGTACAGAAAATGATACCAAGCTTTCAATAAAATCAGTCAATCCAACCTTCCAAATAGTACCAAGAGTTCTCACCAAGAGCTTCAATGAAAGATTCCAAAATTGACAAGAGAAAATGAGAGAGAAAGCCAAGAAGGGTTCCAAAACTATGTAAAAACTCTTGTAATACGTTTTTTTCTCTCTCCATAATGATATTCCCACCATAGGGACGGAGTTCACAAGGCAAAACCAACCTTGGAACTCCACAAAAGTTCAATCAAAGCATTTATTCCAAAAGCTGTCTGTTGCGATGTATCGATACATGTGTTAAATGTATCGATACATCAGTTGATTTTTCGTATTCCACAGCAGGATGTATCGATACATCAGTTTCCATGTACCGATACATGGAGGAGTTACAGAGAACAGAATTTCATTGTTGGTCTGCAGAACAGATACATGAGGCCATGTATCGATTGATGCCTTTTATTTCACATGTACCGATACATCAGATTTCATGTACCGATACATGGTGACAGAAAAATGCAGAAAAGGCCAGGAACTGGTTTTCATCACTTCCTCCCCGCACGTCTTTATCAATATAGATCCCGACAACGTCAATCTGCTTTCAAGAGTTCCAAAACAGCCCACTCGTCAACTTGTGCACAACAAAGCATGATTTAACCTGAAATCAATACAAGGCCGAGGAAAGAACCAAGTGAAAAATATCGAAACAACCAAACGACAAATAGTGAATATAAGTGCAAGAAAGGGAGAAATTAGCCCGTAGAACATACAATGTTTGGGGCTAGTCACAGAGCCAGGCAATTCAGCACCTGGAAAAGGAGGTGTCAAGGCTATCTAAATATCCTCAAGAGAAGTAGGGACCCGTTGGGCATCCACAGCAATGTTCAGAGGCTCCCCAAATGAGCTAGGCCCTCAATGTCCACCTGTGCCTTTTCGGAAATCAGGTGGCGACACCGAAAGGCATAGGAAGGACCTAGCAGCAGGATGCTAGGGTGAGGAGGAACCCGCCCCATTGTCAGGAGCGGCAGAGGATTGATTGGGATCTCTCCCAGCCCAGCGAGCACCACAGCAGAACGAATAGCCGAGCAGGGGATGCACGACAGTAGCATTCCATACCCCATGTATGGGACCTCAGGGATCAACTTCATCCAAGGGTTCCCGCAAAGGGGGAATGCGCAGAGAGAACGTTGAATTCAGATCCGGTCAACTCCTTGCCAGTCAATCTTGATGATATGAGAATATGGCTAAATGAGCATCTCAAGGGTCGGGGAATAACCCAAGAGACTGTGAAGCAAGCTATCCAGCAGATCACTTCCACCCCACACTCCAGGGAAATTAGCAGCTACCAGATTCCCCGGGGTTTCTATTTTTCCAACTTCCAGAAGTATGATGGAAGGACAGACCATGTGGCACACTTGAAGGATTATCAACAGTCATTGACCTTGCATGAAGGAGATGAAAGCCTATACTGCAGGATGTTCGTATCTAGTTTGGACTAGACAATACTCAATTGGTATCATAAATTGGCACCACGATCAATTTACAGCTGGGAACAATTGGATGAGACCTTCATGGGCAGGTTCATGACCAGTCATGTAGTACCAAAGCACTTTGACTCTCTGACGTCATTGAGAAAATGATCTGACGAGACTCTTAGGGTATATGCGGGATGGTATGTTGATACCTATAATGAGGTTGAGGATTATACCGAACGGCAGGCCATATCAATGTTCAGGTTGGGGCTTTCCTTTGATAAATAAATTGAGGGAATCTTTGACTCTGAACCGAGTGGAGACATTCCCTGAGTTTATGGAGCGGGTGGAGCAGCATGCCAAGTTGGAGAAAGATACCCTCCATGAAGTAGGTCGCAGCGCCAACAGTTCGCACCGGACTCATGTAGTAGACTTTGTTGGCAAGAAGAGAAGCAGAAAGAGGAAGGCGTCGCATCAAACACTTCCTGAGTAGGGAGAGGGAGTTGAAGCCTCACTCTAGACCGCCCTAAGAATGCTGAGAGTGGGCCTGGAGGCCTACAAGGCAATCAGGACAATGTTCAACACCCCTATTTTTAAGATGGTCCACCCCCTCAAGAATGAGCCTTTTTGGAGATGGCCTGCGAAGTAGGAGGAAACCATACTGAATTGGAGGCCACGAGACTCAAGTGCAGCTTCCACAAGGAGTTCAGCCACATGATAGAGCAGTGCCAGATGTACAAGTAGTTTCTGAAGGACCTCATGGGGGCAAGTCATCTGAAGTAGTACATCGCCCAAATACCCAGAAAGGACACCAGGCACTGACGGGTGGATGTGTGTGATAACTTTTCAGATGAGGACCTACCTCCACTGGGGACCATCACTATGATCCATGGAGCCATAGAGTCGAGCTCCAAGATTGAATCTCGTGCTCAGAAAAGAAAAGAAGGCCACGAGCATCACATACTGCAGCTCGGGTAGAAGCGCCAAAGGGAACAAAATGGGAAGCCTGTCCAAATCTTGTTCTCATAGGAAGACCTGGATCTTGGTGATCACGCTGAGCATCAATAGGTATGACACATATAGGATCTTGGTGGACTAGGGCAGTTCCACCGACATCCTATACTTTCAAGCATTCAAGAGGATGGTATTCACTCAAGCCGGTCTCAAATCAACTAGGATACCGCTCATCGGTATCAGTGCAGAACCAGTATGGCCGCTGGGAATTATCACCCTTCCAGTCCGAACAGGGAAGGTGACGATGGATACAGAATTCTTGGTGGTAGATGTGCCATTAGCCTACAACGCTATCATTGGGCTTATATAAATGCACCGAATGGGAGCCATTCCTTCCACCTACCACTATATTATTAAATTCTCAGGGCCGAAAGGTATTGAAAGTATTATAGAAAACCAGAAGTCAGTCAAAACTAATTCATGGCTTCTATTTGATCTAGTCCCAATACCGAGCAGGTAAAATCCATCGAAGTCCTGGACCAACCTGTCTTGGAAGATGTAGGTGTGTACCCCTCCACCCATGTGGTTGAGAATATGAGAAAGATTCTCTCACACGAAACTAACGAGGAGAGACACTTCCTAATTGGGGATGAGCTCCTTGAGACGGATGCCGCCGAGTTGGTCCAGGTATTGTGAGACCACATTGATGTATTTTCTTGGACCCTACAAGAGATGTCCGGGGTACAACCGAGCATAATATGACATCGGCTGAACATTGATCCTTACCACAAGCCAGTAATGTAGAAAAGGCAATGCTCAGTCGCACAGCACTCAGAGGTAGTTATTAAAGAAGTTAACCGGCTCATCCAGGCCAGTGCCACTAGGAAAGTATACTATCCAGAGTGGCTTTCCAACACGATGGTTTTCAAAAAGAAGAATAGAACTTGGAGGGTCTGTGTCGATTTCACAAGCCTGGATAAGGCTTGCTCCAAAGACAGCTTCCCCATGCCTAAGATCGATCAGTTGGTGGATTCTATTGTGGATACAAGGAGATGAGCTTTCTAGATACGTATAGAGGCTACCATCAGATTGTAATGTATGAGCCCGATTAGTAGAAGACATCCTTTATCATACCATTGGGGTTGTATTTCTACAGAGTCATGCCTTTCGGTCTGTGCAATGTCGGGGTAACATATCAGAGACTGGTGACACTCATATTCAAGGATTTGTTGGGCAAGAGTATGGAGGTCTACATCAATGATATAGTGGTCAAATCTAAGGAGACAGACTCCCACCTGATTGACCTTTGTCGCACCTTCAAGATACTTAGAGAGTACAAGCTAAGGTTGAACGCCTCCAAATGTGCTTTCGGGGTAAGTTCTGCCAAATTCCTTGGATACCTAGAAATACGGAGGGGTATAGAGGCCAATCCTGACCAGATCGTTGCGTTGAAAAACCTCCAAAGTCCGGGAAGGACCAAGGAGGAGCAACGACTGATTGGGATGGTTGCCATGCTCAACTTCTTTATCAACCATTCATCAGACAAGTACAGACCCTTCTTCCAGTTGTTGAGTAAGAAAACAGATTATACCTGGGGACAGATTGTGAGAAAGCCTTCCAGGACTTGAAAATGTATTTAGTCACAACACCGCTCATCGCTACACCAAAATCAGGGGATGTGTTGATCGCCAACCTGGAGGTTTCTGAGTATGCGGTCAGTACTGTGTTGATAAACCAGGAAGAGGGGTAGCAAAGGCCAGTTTACTACGTCAACAAGACATTGTTGGATGTAGAGACTAGGTATCATCCTTTGGAGAAATTAATCTTGGCACTAGTGATGACTTCAAGGAAGCTACAACACAACTTACTAAATCACACTATTGAAGTGCTGACCATCCATCCCATCGGGTCTGTTTTGAGAAAGGCAGATCTTTCGAGAAGGGTGGCAGCTTGGTTTGTTGAGATGGGGGAGTATGACATCAAATATGTACCCCACACTGCGATGAAAGGATTTCGTCGCGGAGTTTTGCATGAACCCGTATGGACACCCAACCAGCGGGCAGAAGATGAGAAGACCACCCCCATTCATTTTTCATTGCCAGACATTGATGAGTCGCACATAGCAGTGTAGTGGAATCTTTTTGTAGATGGATCAGCATGCAACAAGGGATCAGGAATAGGCATAGTCTTGTTCACACTAGAAGGGTTGGCTCTAGAATAGTTAGTCTATCTATGTTTCAAAGCCTCTAATAACGAGACAGAGTATGAGGCCCTGATAACCGAGCTGGAAAATACAAGGAGACATGCAGCTGAAGACCTTCTAATCCATTGCGATAGCCAGCTTGTTGTCAACCAGCTATCCGAGGAATATGCAACAAAGGACGATAGGATGGCATCATATGAAGCAAAATCCAGGAAGCTCCAACAATAGTTCAAGAATACCACAATGGTGCAGATCAGCTCCCGACAAAACAACCACATAGATGCTTTGTCTTGCCTTGCCTCATTCGTATCATCATAGCTCCGTCGCACAGTAAGCATTGATTCTCTATCTCAGACGAGCATCCAAACAAAGAACTCAGAAGAGACTTTTTATTTGAATATAAACCTGAGCTGGATGGACCCAATCATCACTTACCTAGCATGGGATGAACTCTCCGCGTACAAAAAAAAAGCACACAATATTAGAATCAAATCGACTAAGTATTGGCTCTCGCCGGACAAGATCCTCTACAGAAAATCTTTCGTGGAGATGTACTTGTGCTCCGTGCATCCTGACCTTGTTCAATGATTTCTCTAAGAAATTCACGAGGGGGTGTGGCATCCACACTCGTGGGCAGTCTATAGCCCACAAGGCCATCTCTCAGGGATACTAGTGTCCGTACATACAAGAAGATGATAAAGTCTACGTCAGAAATTACAAAAATACTAGAAATTTTCGCCAATCATTCATGCTCCCTCCGCAGACTTAGGACCACTTACGAGTCCATGGCCCTTTGCTCAGTGGGGTATAGACATCGTGGGACCAATGCCAAAAGCTAAAGGAATAAAGAAGTATCTTCTTGTGGTAATGGACTACTTCACCAAGTGGATAGAAGTAGAGTCGTTGGCAAAGATCACTAAGCGCAACATGGAGCAGTTCATTTGGAAGAACGCCATTATCAGGTTTGGGATTTCGTATGCCATTGTATCAGACAATGGGATGTAGTTCCAAGATAAGTTCAAAGCCTTCTGCTCAACATACAAGATCAGGAACATTCTACGCTTCAGTCAGCTATCTGCAGTGCAATGGGCAGGCTGAAGCGTCCAACAAGATGATTCTGGATGGCATCAAGAAGACGTTGGACAAGACTAAGGGCAGATGGGTTGACAAGCTATCGCTAGTCCTCTAGGCCTACCGCACAATGCCCAGAAGATCTATCAGTGAAACACCCTTCTTCCTAGCCTATGGTACAGAAGCAGTTATCCGACTAGAGGTTGGCATCTCCACTATCTGTACAGATCTGGTGGAGCAAGGGGCAATGACAATGCTCTAGCAGTGCAATTGGATTTAGCAAAAGAGAAAAGGGAAAGGGCACTTGTCAGACTGGCATTCTACCAAGAACAACTGGCCAAGTTCCACAACACAAAGGTTCGCCCGAGGGAATTTGGAGTTGGAGACATGGTTTTGAGGAAGGTCCTTGGCAACACCAAGGACCCAGCTAATGGGAAGCTCGGACTGAACTGGGAAAGGCTCTACAAAGTGATTAGGAAGGCAAGCTAGGGGCATACAGACTTATGGATTTGGATAGAGTCAAGGTCCTACCCACCTGGAATGTCTCCAACCTCAAGAAAGTTTTTCAGTATAAATTGTAATCAGCCAATGTATCAGCAAGTTATTATTCAATGAAAGTCCAACTTCTTACCAGTCCAATCTCATGAGTATGGCTGCAAGCAAGGAGTAAGGAAGCAGATTCTCAAAAAGCATCCACTTCCTTACTAGGGGCAATGGTCCTAAGTCAAGAATACTTGGGATTATTGTTCCCGAGATCAGAAACTTACATAGGATCAGAAATCCCAAGGAATTGATCTTGAAATCAGAGCAGGTCAATGGTCCAGAGCATAGAATGTTTGAGATAATTATCCCGAGATCAGAACCTTACAGGGGACCAAAAATCCCAAGGGACTGATCTGAAAACCAGAATAGGTCAATGGTCCTGGGCAGAGAATGCTTGAGATTATTGTACCGAGATCAGAACCTTACATGGGACCTGAAATTCCAAGGGACTGATCTCGAAACCAGAACAGGTCAATGGTCTCGAGCAGAGAATGCTTGAGATAATTGTTCATTAGATTGGAACCTTACAGGAGACCAAAAATCCCAAGGAACCGATTTCGAAAATGGGCGAGAAACTTAGGGGACGCACAGAGGTCCTTAGCCGACAAAGCCATCTTAAAAGGGATAAGAATTCCCAAGATGTCCTAAAGCTTAAAATGGGTGAGAAACTCAAGGGCTGTGAAATCTCTTAGCCAAAAAAGCCATCTTCAAGGGGTGGGAAACCCCAAGATGTCTCAAGGCTTAAAACGGGATCAGAAATTGAGCTACTGTGGTATGTCTCAGTAGGCTAAAATATACTAAAGGGAACAAGTGTTTCAAATATAACTGTGCTTGTAGATAAAAAGTTCAGAAACTTAGAAAGACAAAATAAAGCATGAAGCGAAGACACATCACAAGTCACGGGCAAATAAAACTATTGTTGCATTAAAAAGGAGAAGTCCTTAGTACATCATATCAAAGCAAAGAAAAAAGTATAAGTCAAAGAAAAGAAGCAGAATAAAGCCTATCAAAAGTTGAACGAACTTCGGTAGCTCGGGCATCTGCATACTAGCAATGGGAGTGTCAGCAACAATAGTAACAGCATGAGGAGGGATGATAGAAGCATCAACCGAGACCTTAGGAGGAGGATCAGAAGTTGCAGCAGCTCCTGAAGAAGCTTCAGGAAATGTCTCTTTCATAAGGAGTGTGTCCTGCTCGTTAGATAAGGCTTTGCTTGGTAAAGGAACCTCCTTTCACAAAGGAGAGTCCTCCGCCATGCCACAAGCATCCATGGCCAGTGGCCACATCTCTGCAAAGATGAGGTCCTTTAGCTATGGAAACTGCTCGTAAAATTGAGTAGTATACTCCGATACAGTTACCTTGCGACCCTTCTCATAGGCCTTGGCAGCGGATTCTTTGGCCTCCAGCAAGGCTGACTTTATGCGCTCTAGCTCTTGAGTCTTGGCCTTGTATTTTTTTGCCATCGCTGATTTTTCTACCTCGAAGGCTTTGGCCTTCTGCTCTATATCATCCTGAGCAACCTTCCTCAGTTTCTCTAGTGTGGCCTTACTCTTTCTCTCCGCCTACATCAGCTTAGCATCTATCCCCTAGACTCTCTCTCCTATGTCAGGGCGACATATGCGTCTTCATACCTTGAGGTCATTAGTAAGAGCTTCTTCTCAATCCTCTTTTCCATGACCATTGCCTTGTTTGTGTGCTCGGACTCCAAGGAGAAGTCCAGATAAAGGCATTGGTACCGGTCAGAAAGCTCAGCAGTGCACTGTACGGCCTATTAATAGAAGAAAGCAAGTAAGCCACATCAAAGATATTAAAGTTTAGGAGACAAAAGGGCTCAGCATCTTCAGACAATAATAGAAAGCCTTGGAGGCCGGGGTCATTGTATTTGTATTTGTTTCTTCGACAATGCCCACATGCATCATTAGGGCCCGTACAAGCCCGATGACAGTACCCGTGTCCAGAAGGCGATCTGCCTCTTTGACTAGGTTGTCATCATCCTTCATCAGCACTGGGGACCATAACTTCTCCCCCACAGTAGTAAGCTTTCCAATGGAAGTAGCAGCCATTCCGATGGCTGACCGAGTGATCTCTCCTCTCTCCAGCCTCTTCAGCCTTTAGGCCTCTTCTGTTGGTTCTCTCGTCTCTTCGGATCCCATGCGTGTTAACAAACATCGAAAGAGGACTACAGAGAGAAGAGAAAGGAATAAATCAATTTTCATTAGGTACAATGGCTAATACATGTGGTATTTATAGACCTGGATTGGGGTAACAGTCCCCATCCACCTTGATCCAGAACAAGCCAAATAAGCTCAAGATATAACAGATGATATTCCAGAACATCATCTATGATGTTCCGGAATATAAGAAATAAGGTGTAATAATAATATCTACCGATCTTGATGTTCCAGAACATAAGATATAATGTTCCAGAACATAAGAGAGTTACAGTGCTCACAATACGGGTTACATAGATGAAGTTCTGGAACATCAAGTGTGGTGTTCCGGAACACTGTGAGTAGTTTTCAGAGTATCCTTAACATCCCCTCTCAAACCAAGTTGCCCATCTTGAAGCTTGAGTTTGTTTCTGAGAAAATCAAATCTGGAGCTGGTGAGAGACTTGGTAAAAATATCAGCAACTTGATACTCAGTGGGGACGTGATTCACTTGAAGTTTTTTGTTTGCAAACTTTTCTCTAACAAAGTGAAAATCAACCTCCACATGTTTTGTTCTAGCATGAAATACAGGATTGGTTTCCAATGCTATTGCAGAGTTGTTGTTGCACCAGATCTTGGACACATAATTGTCATCAAACTTCTTTAAGTCTTTCATCAGTTGCATGGTCCACAACACTTCTGAGGCAGTGTTGGCTAGGGACTTGTATTCAGCTTCTGTAGAAGATCTGGACACTGTAGGTTGCTTCTTGGCGGACCAGGACACAATGTTCTTTCCCACATAGACACAGTAACCACCAGTTGATCTCCTGTCTTGAGCATCCCCAGCCCAGTCAGCATCAGAGAAGGCTGTAATCTGAGATGAACCTTTGTCAAACTGAAGTCCATAGTGAAGAGTACCTTTGATATATCTTAGAATTCTTTTGACATGCTCGTAATGATCCTCCAAAGGCATGTGCATGTGCTGACACACACAGTTGACAGCAAATGCTATGTCTGGTCTGGTGATAGTTAAATATTGAAGAGAACCCACAATGGATCTGTAGTGTTCTGGATTGTCTATGTAGGTTTGCCTATAAGAGTTCATCCTTAATGATGAGGGAGTAGAGCAGGGTGTACAATCTTTCATGCCAGCCTTTTTGAGAAGATCAGGAGCATATTTTTGTTGTCCTAAAAACAGGCTACATTTGTTATTAGTAGCTTCTCTTCCCAGAAAATATCCAAGATTTCCCAGTTCCTTGAGTGCAAACCTATTATGTAGCTGGTTAATAATCTTTTGAACTAAGTGTTTATTATTACCAGTGATCAATATATCATCTACATATACTAGAGTATAGACCAAACTTTGATCTTGTTTGAGTACAAACAAGGATGAATCTGTTAAACTGTTGCAAAAACCTAAGTTAACCAAATACTTAGATAGCATATCATACCAAGCTCTTGGAGCTTGTTTTAGGCCATATAGAGCTTTGTTAAGGTGACATACCTTTTCTTTGTGATCAGGATGTTCAAATCCTTGAGGTTGCATGTACACTTTTTCCTGAAGATGACCATGAAGAAAGGCATTGGAGACATCTAGTTGTTTGATCTCCCAGTCATATTGAACTGCCAATGAAATGACTATTCTAATAGTTGGTTTTTTGACAACAGGGCTAAAGGTTTCATTGTAATCAATCCCCTCAGTTTGTTGAAAGCCTTTTGCAACTAATCTAGCTTTATATCTAGCTATGGTTCCATCTGGATTTCTCTTTATCTTGTATGTCCATTTGCACCCTACAATAGGGATGTTGGATGGACGAACAACAAGATTTCATGTGTTTTGAGATATTAAGGCATTATATTCTTCTAGCATGGCTTTTTTCCATTCAGGGGATGTGTTAGCTTGTTTAAAATGTTTTTGGTTCTTCATTGTCCTATTTTTGTACAATAACATTGATCTGAGGATTGTTGAGACTGTTTTTATTCTTAGATCCGGTGACCATGGGATGAGTAGAAGGAGCAAATTGAGTTCCAACTTGATAGGTATCATTAGTTGACTGTTGAATGTTACTCTTAGACCTGGTAACCATGGGATGAGTTTTAGTTTGTTGAGTAAGAGTATTTTGAGTAACATTTTGATTAGTGTTATTAGGAGAGTCACTAACATTGTTATTACAATCTATGATAGTGTCATTAGGGTTATCATCACTCCAGTCTTTAGATGTATTATTTTGCTGGCTATTGATTTGTTGTTCCTAATTTGATGTGTCAAGACTTCCAATGATAGACCTAAAGGGAAATTCATGTTCAATAAACCTAACATGTCTAGACAGATAGATTCTATTTGTTGTGGGATCAAAACATCTATAGCCTTTGGTTCCTGGGGAATAGCCAATGAAAATACATAGCTTGGATATTGGTTAAAGTTTATTATCATTGTATTGTCTGAGATATGGAAAGCAGGAACAACCAAAAGTTTTTAATTGAAGGTAGTCAAAAGGATGATTGTACAGTCTTTCATAGAGAGTATCAAAATTTAAAGAAGAGTGAGGTAGTCTATTTATAAGAAACATAGAGACATTCATAGCTTCAAGCCAGAACTTGATAGGCATTTCAGATTGTTGAAGCAGAGTGATAGTGGTTTCCACAATATGAGCATGTTTCCTTTCCACCAAGCTATTTTGTTGGGGAGTATAGGGGCATGAGGTTTCTTGTAGCATGCCAAATTCCTTGAACATGGCAGACATGAGTTTGTTTAATAACTCACCACCACAGTCAGACCTGATGGTCTTGATATGGGTACTAAACTGAGTTGTTACAAACTTTCTGAATTCATTTATTTTTTCAAAGACATCACTCTTTATGTGTAAGGGAATTAGCCAGCTGAATCTAGTATAGTCATCTATTAGTAACAAATAATACTTGAATCCAGTAAAAGAAGCAACAGGAGAGGGCCCCCACACATCAGCATGAATAATTTCAAAATACTTTTGGAATTAGTTTCAGACAACTGAAAGGGCAACTTATGACTTTTTCCACAATAGCAAGCATGACAATAAAGTCTACTGTTATTTCCAACTAGGCTAATTTTATTTATGGAATTCAGGTGTCTCATCATGTCTCTATTGGGATGACCAAGTCTCCTGTGCCAAAGCTCAATGTTTGAAGAGGCACTAAGTAAGGCTTTGGATCCATCCTTGTGATCAGAAGAAGGATGCAGGAGATAAAGTCCCTGATGACATATACCCTTGTGGACTATCTTCTTTGTGTTGAAATCCTGTATAGTATAACCATTAGAATCAAATATAATTCTACAGTTATTATCAAGGGCAAGTCTGAAGACAGAGAGCAGGTTATGAGAAATCTTAGGTGCATGCATTATATTTTTGAGAATAAGCTTATATTGAGGAAGGGATATTACACTATTACCTGTTGTTTGGACTTGGACGTGTTGTCCATTACCTACCATGACCTGATTAGGTTGCCATTGGGTTGGTTGAGAATTATTATTTCCATTGTTGGTGACATGTGTAGTAGCCCCAGAGTCTAGATACCACTGGTTAGGTGGAGCATAGTGCATATTTTGTTGATCCTGATCAGTTCTGATCCAGCCTTGAAATGAAAAATTATTAGAAGAAGGTTGTGAAGTAAAGTTAGCCTGATACCTTAGCCCATTGTCGGTTCTTTGTCTGGATTGTCTAGTATCTTCTTTGTATCTAAACCAGCATTTGTCAGCTAAATGTCCATTCTTCCCACAGATTTGGCAAGCATTGTTATTTTTGAAATTTCCCTTGTAATTATTATCACCATGTCTTTTGTTGCTATTTCTGTTTGGATGATGACTATTATCATTTTTGTTCTGATAAGAAGCCTGACCAGACTTAGAGTCATTGAAAACCTGAGATTGATTGTCTTTGATAGCCATTAGAAGACTAGTGTTCTCACTTGCATCAAGGCATAATTCTTCAGACAGAAGGATAGAGCAAAGCTCATTGAATTTCAGATTACTTGTGGAGGATCTTGTTCTTATGGTTTGTTTGAGAGATCTGTATGCTTCATCAGATAGACCGTTTAGTGTATGGAAAATCAGATCCTCCTCATCAACTTTGCATCCAGTCATGTTCAATTTCTGAACAATTTCCTTCACAAGATCAAGATATTTCTCCATTGTATCAGTTTTATTGATGGAAAACAATTTTTTTTCAGATCCATTACATGATTCTTGGACAGACCATTGAATCTTTCTTCTAGTTTCTTCCAAACGTCTTTGACACCAGTTGAACCAGTCATATGAGGAAGAATCGTGGGAGATAGAGTTGCCATAAGGCAGGATAGTATGAATTTGTCAGTAGTACTCCTTCTTTGATCGACATGATCTTCAATATCCCCTGTGTTATCAGCAGTGTCATTACAATTATTGCTCTGAAGAAAACTCGATAAATTGTTCACTAATAAGGCTGTTTCAACTTGAATCCTCCATGCCAAGTAATTGTTTGAATCAAGTTTGAGGGTGATGAAGCTCTGGAAGTTGTTGATGAAGAATTTAATTGTCGCTGGGATGGTAGCCATGAGATGATTTTACATCAAGATAGGTTTTTCCAGACTTTCTTGATTTTCTTGAATGAGAAAATCTTGATTCTTGACGCGAGTCTTAAGGCTCTGATACCATGTTAACAAACATCGAAAGAGGACTACAGAGAGAAGAGAAAGAAAAAAGCAATTTTCATTAGGTACAATGGCTAATACACGAGGTATTTATAGACCTGGATTGAGGTAACATCCCCCCATCCACCTTGAGCCAGAACAAGCCAAATAAGCTCAAGATATAACAGATGATATTCCAGAACATCATCTATGATGTTCCGGAATATAAGAAATAAGGTGTAATAATAATATCTACCGATCCTGATGTTCCGGAACATAAAATATAATGTTCCAGAACATAAGAGAGTTACAGTGCTCACAATACGGGTTACATAGATGAAGTTCTGGAACATCAAGTGTGATGTTCCGGAACACTGTGAGTAGTTTTTAGAGTATCCTTAACAATGCGGGAGCAGAGGATTCGGATAATAGGTACATCGGTAGGAGGAGGAGGGCAGGAGGCGGTACCTGATTGACCGGCACTACGACAATAGGCAGTCGTTGTGTGTTTTCAGCAGCATTGGCAGTAGGGGAGGGGTAGAGGTAGAAGTGCCAACCCATTGGGAGGTATGGTGGCCCTCTTACCGGGCCGCACAGCATACATGTCGGCAAAGCTCCAGTCATGTCTTCTCCTGGACCTTCGTCCCAGGACCGTAGATTGGAAAATATGTGAGAGGTCCTTAGAGGGTCCCGAGATGATGGCCCAGTAGTGTCGGGGTCAACAGGTGAAGATGGAGCTTCCCACTTTTCTACCTCTTCAAGAACGTCTTCCTCCTCGAGGTCAATTACGGGGGGCACAACAACAATCACCCCATGATCTTCATAAGGAACGCCGATGGGAATGGCTAGTGCAGCAGGAGATATTATAAGATCAACAGCTGGATGTCGTGTACCGCGATAGCCCTTGTAATGCGGCACGTATCTTAGAAGCCTCTCAACGGACCTATCGATCAGCTTCCCGTCCGGACCGACAAAGGTAATTTCCTTAGAGATCTCTTGTTTATTCACAATCCTGTTGTAAAGTGAGTTATGGTTCACGTGAGGATCTACAGTAACAAAAAGAGAAAACAGAATTAGTTAAGAATCTAGAAATAGTTAGAAGAAATTCATATAAAAATAATGAGAGTTACTGATAAGGGGCCTCGTCTGCACGAGGAATCGAGTTCTCCCTATTAGAGTTGGGAGTGAACTCCTAATACCCAGTCACGATCAGGTAATCATCGTCATCCCCTAAGCTGAAGTTAGGGAGCCATAGAACCAGCTTATCCTTATTGACCCGAACCTTCAGATACCACACGCCACCCCGAGTATGATTGATAGTGTAGTGGTACAATAGTTCCCAGATGCCAATCCGTGACCCAGTTATCAGATTCAGGGCAGCGATGCCCATCACAGCTCGGACTGTGTTGGCTGCTACTTGCATTAGAGTCAGATTCAGGTAGCACAAGAAGTGACACATAAGGGGGTGTAGAGGGAATCACACCTCAGTCTCAATGATATAGATTACTGGGATATGTATGGTGTTATTGTTGGCCTTGCTCTTGGAATAGTCCTCAGAAGCAAGGATGATGAAAACATCCTCAGGTATCCCAAATTCCTCTCAGAAGGCCTCAATCTTTTGCTGGGTATTGACCAGAGATCGAAAGTAGCCCATGTCTGTAGTGAGATAAAAAAGGAAGGGACTTACTCGAATGATCAAGTGACAAGGAAAGATGCAGAAAAGAAATAGGATTCGAGAAGAAGAAGTCGCGATAGATTTTGAATGCATCCCGAGTGCTTATATCGAAGTGGCAGCATGCATGGAGCGTTGTTATCAAAGGGCCACATCATCAAAAGGAATTCCTGGTCCCATCGCATTAATTGCATACTTATGAGGCATCTCTTCAAAAAATGGTGGCAAGTCTTATCCGTTAAGTGGAACGATGACATTTTGGTTGATGTGAGGTCTGCCCACTCCCACTGTATGACTGAAGTTGCCAGAGCTAGGGGAAATTGTGGTGGGGTAAATATGGATAAGCCATGTGTTAAAGGCATATATTTATTTTTTCCGAAAAAGGACGGCAGTATGGCACCAAACATCCACATTATCAATAATCTCGCACTACGGATTAGGACAGCCCTGTGTGGCGTGATATCCAGCCAGTGCAGAGACCAGTTATCCAGGATGACAAGTGCTAGATCTCGACTGATATAGCCAGCCACGTGTCTAACGACTATCTGCACTATGGATTAGGTCAGCCCTGTGTGGCCGACATCCTGGTAGTCAAGCAGTAAGCCATTCAGGGATGCGTGTGCCAGATTATGATGGATACAACTAGTCATTTGCCCTGCCTAATGTCTCTATTGTACAGATCAGGTTGGCCTAATGTGGCTAACATCCTTACAGCATGGAGACTAGTCATGCAAAACAGCACGTGTTGGACCAAGTATGGTATAGTTGGACATGTGCACAAGCAATGCTCGCTCTGTGGATTAGGTTATCCTAGTGCGGTCGACATCTACCAACGCGGAAACCAGTCACATAGTGCAAGAAAAGGTAGCCAACAGCATGTCTAGGTGTCAATCAGCGAGTAAATGGTGGATAGCACGCGTGTCAGGCCACTATTCCTGAAGGAATATCCAGAATTCCCAGAATAGTAAAAAGGCGTGCCAACATTCTCTCTTGTCGAGGAATAACAATGGTCAGAAGTAGTAGAATCAATAAAAAGGGAAGAGAATTCCCATGTAGATCTCGATTTCCAGCGAGAAGTTAGAAATCCAGAAGGTAGGTATATAAACGAGAGTCCAACTACCGATGAACGGTACATGACATTTTACTCTTAAAACTCTTTTTGCACTTATACTCAATTTATTATTTGATGTAGGACTAAATTAGTCATCAGAGAGCCTTCCGGCCGCTAGAGGTGGGAGGTCCTCTAATTGTTTTTTAGCGCAAAGACAGGAGAAGTATGAGCAATCTGGTAGGGTGTCCAGCTAAGCTAGAAGGTCCACTCAACAAGGTGTTTACCGGCAGAGGTAGTACCAGAGTATTTTACCCACGTACAAGTGTAATGACTCACAACTCTTTATCTTTTCCAACCACGATTCTTGAATTATCAACAAAATTGTGCTAACACATAGCCAACTAATAATCATGTTCAAAACAAAGCAACAAATGATATCCCAACATAAATCATACAACACAATGCACACCCATTTATTTATTTATCATATCCATACAAACTCATCAACACCATTGCATAAAGAGAACTATGTCCACTTGGGCACCTCATGAGTGACTGTTTCCCCACCAGCACTCAGCTTAATAAGTTAGCACCGATAAGACGAGTATTTACAACAGATATCAAATGTACCATGAATGTTTATCATTTTATTCACTTGCCCACATTACTCATTACTTGAGTTATTCATCATGTAAGTAGTAAGAAACAATGTTAAACCTTACCATTGTTTTAAACTAGTTTTGGATTATATAAACAAGCTTAAGCGTGAATCGGTATGCAATCAATATCCAATCAGTATACTGTCTGGTGTGCCGGTCTATTCTATTCTCTAGATTTTCCTTTGGGCCAAAATATAAGCCTACCAGTATGTAATCAGTATTTTTTCTAGTATACTGTCCGGTATACCGGTGCCCATACCGTTGCCATTGAACTCTCTGTTCGATTTCCATACTTATCCATCTTCTATTTTTATGCAAATTAACCATTGTTTTAACATTTCTCATCCTCAAGAATCATCCCTTAGACCATAAACGACCTTCCAAACCTCTACCCAACTTCATATGAACATATAAACATGATTTATACCCATTTATTATAAGATTTTGGTTTACATTTTATACCAAAACCAATTTTACTTACAACTATATATCTTCTATATATCTTCTATATATCTACTAATTAAAATCTTAAGAATCCATTAGAAACTTACCAATTGAAGCATCCTTCTCCTTTGCTTCTTCATCTTTTTTCTGCTATCTCTCTCTACAATGGCAAGCAAGTAAGAGGCAAGAGGAAGCTGACTCAAAACACATTTAGACTCTAGGATCATATACCCCTCAACACTACACTAATTACCTTGCACCCCAAGACTATGATCTCATGCCACACAACCCACTATACTTATTTTACACCCTCACGAACATTAAACCCATATTTTATAATTCCAATTTGTAACTTATGACTCACTAATTATTATTTTTAGCCTTTAAGTTAATGAAATATTTCTTTTAATCCTTTAAATAATTCTTTTAATAATTTAAATAATAAATTAAAATGATACGGGTGTTACAACTCTTCTTCTCTTAAAAGATATCCTCCACGAAATCGGAAACTTTAAATTAAAACAAGTGTCTAACTTCCAAACGACTTCCAAACAATATGATTTATATCTCCAATCACTACTTAGCTGCAATATTCAACCTACATCATTCCTCACATTACCCTCAACATATACATATTTCATTTCAAATATAACGACAATATTTTCTACAATCTCACCAAGTCATACAACTCTATCCAATGCATCTTCAAAAACATCATCTCCAATAAAATTATCCTTGGTATAATTGTTAATAATACCATTCACACCTAACCATGTATCTAATATCGTTCATCTCAATCACCACGGCCTACAGATTTCCCTTCATTATTAGATATTATCATGATCTACATATAACATGTGAACAACTCTTTTCTTTATAATCCAACCCTTTACATACTTTTCAACCATACATGCCTACTTAGCTAACATTCCCCAAATTTCATTCTTTATACAACACTACTTATGTAAATCTGACACTATTTTCTTCAAGGTTACTCTTACCCAATAATTTTCAACGCAACTTGTTTATCCTTTCAAATCAAAGATAACATCTCGTTATAGTGTAAACTTTAAAATAAGATACATAATAGTTCATATAAAAAATACTCGTATATAAAGCAATAAGTGTACGTGACCTTGTATCTGGTGAACCTTGTTGATGCGTCATTGCAAACACTCTACCCGACACTATAAAACAACTTGTACCTCAAATATTATTTTGGAAACTGGGGTACCACATGCCCCAACTCATCACAATGAAAGCATTTTATTCCTCTAACCTCCATAAGCCTAATTGGATAATCTCGTGTTAAATAATCGGTTGATCCACATTTATATCAATGTTGGTATTTACAGGTCCACTAGATATTATTTGTCTATACCCACTCTGTTCACTCTTCTTCACCGAACCATTTTGAGTCTTTACATTTGCTTGACTTTTTCTCCCTTGAGACCATGACTCCCAAATTTTCATATCACTATATCCTCATTTCTCGACATATCTAACTTATTCGTATTAATATTTTCCCGATATTCATACATCTCTTGAACATTACTACCAACACTTCTTTCCATATCTACTTGAAGTGGTGGGTTTGTTTTTCTTTCCCTGTGAACGTGACCGTCGGTCCCAACAGATGGACTTCCAACCTAGCTGCGCAAATAACAAACGTTAGGCTACTGGCCGGAGTCACCGGTGAACCCTCCGATGATAAAGTCAGGCGAGGATTGTAAAGAGAGAAAATCAAATGGACAGAGTTTCGGGTAGCAAAAGTTGTGTACCTCTCTCTAGTTCCAAGGCTTGTATTTATATGGCAACGGCGCATCGCCACTACGCGCGTCGGCGCGCGTCCTGTCAGGCGAAGTTGCCTCGTGCGAAGTGTCTGACCGAATATGTGGGCGCGTAGCGGACAGCCCGCCGCCCAATTGCATCGGGTCGCGAGAAAGCTGATCTGTCGGCCCCCATGTCCCAGTATTGTACCCGGAGATCCCGGGACACTGTCCTCGAGGAGGATTCGGCTTCGAACAAGTACCATGTGTGTCAGACTGAAAAAGGGTTGATGTCCCCGAGACACGTTCGAAGCCCCAGGGTCTGCGGTCGACGGGAGCATCGTGGAACTCTACCGCCGTCCTGACTCCCGAGTGCTTGCTGGGGTTGACCTTCCCGTGCTAAAGTCGAGCCGACATAAGGTTGATAAAAGACCATTCAGACGGTCATTGATATCTATCGTCGACTCTTACAATAGCCCCTCAATCTTTGCGTCGGTTGGCCGAGGTAAGGTTGATGAAGGGAATCCTTATGTGTCGGCAAACTGTTTGATCGGCTGGCGTGCACTGAAAGACACTCCTCATCATTACTCCGGACGCTGATAAGTATGGCAACACGTGTCCGCGTTGGATTGGGTCATACGCCGGTTGATTTCACGTTTAGCACGTGTCGCTGTTGTTTCCGATAAAGCTGTCTGTGCGCATTAAATGGGACGCCACGCGTCAGCATGTGGTTGGTCACCTTGTCAGCTGATCTGACACTTCGCGCACGCCGGCGCGAGACCCGAGGGACCAACCGCCACTTGATTACACAGGGGACACGTGGCTGCTCGTCGTTGGTCGGCACCGTAGCTGACGTGACGTTTCGCACGAGCCGACGCGATTCCCGAGGCGTCGGTCCACTACCTTCTGTCTTCCCCCTATAAATACTGGACTGTGGGAGGGAGTAAGGGTTGGCTCCTTGCACTCCGGACTGCCAGAAACAAGGACGACATGGCCGTCATGAACTCCATTCCGGAGTTTACTTCACTCTTGTCCCCGAGTTGTCTGCCGGTCGAGGTTGACGAGGATGTTGAGGGTGTTGTCGATCCGACGGCTATAGCGTGATGCTCTTATTTTACGACCGGCATGTGGCCTTTTTGCTTGATGTAATTTGACTCTGAACCGGGTACCTTTTTATATAATTTAATGTTTCTTTTCCTTACTTTTGCTTCGGTGAATTTGCATATAATTCCGATGTCTGTTTCCCTTCCTTTCCTAGGGGAGAGTGCTGACTAGGAACTTTTCCTTAGCTCAGCTCCGTCGGCAATGCCACCGACGGGGTGCTCAATTTTGAGAATAATTGGCAACCGTATGGACCATCTGGTATTGCTACCGAACGCCTAACCTGACTGTGGCTCTGCCACCAACCCGTCGGCAATACCACCGACGGGGTGCTCAATTTTGAGGATAATTGGCAACCGTATCGGTCGTCCGGTATTGCTACCGAACACCTACCTGAGTTTGGCTTTGCCACCGACCCGTCGACAATTCCACCGACGGGGTGCTCAATTTTGAGGATAATTGGCAACCGTATCGGCCGTCCGGTTTGCTACCGAATGCTTACCTGATTTTGGCTATTCCACCGACCCGTCGGCAATACCACCGACAGGGTGCTCAATTTTGAGGATCATTGGCAACCGTAGACAAAGTTTGTTTGATCAATAGAAAATTTTGATTAAGGCACTTCGGCCATTTGTTATAATCAGTGATAATATCGTCTCAAATTCGTGGCATTCCAGGGCCTAGGTATTGTCGTGCCGTCAATCCCCTCAAGTCTGTAAGCCCCTGTACCCACTTGATCAGTGATTCAATACAGCCCTTCCCAATTAGGGCCAAGTTTTCCATCAGAGCTCTTTTTATTGTTGCCGACGACCTTTCGGAGGACTAGGTCATCCCTCTTAAACGTTCTTGGCCGAACCGACCGGTGGAAGGATTTGGCCATTCCTTGCTGATAAGCTGCTATTCGAATTCTGGCCGAATCCCTTCTTTCTTCGGCTGTGTCAAGGTATTTCTCGATGGCTGAACTGTTGGCTTCTTCGTCGAAAGATTGAGTTCTAATGGTTAGAAGTCCGGACTCTAGTAGGATGACGGCCTCCATGCCGAAGGCCAGGGAGAAAGGAGTCTGGCCAGTTGATCTTCTAGGCGTTGTTCGGTAGGCCCAGAGCACACTGTGCAACTCTTCGGCCCACCTTCCTTTAGCAGCTTCAAGTCTCTTTTTGATGCCGTTGCCGACTGTTTTGTTTGAAGCTTCGGCCTGTCCGTTTCTATGGGGGTAATGTGGCGTTGAGTTGTAGAATTTAATTCTGTGCTCGGCACAGAAATTTGTGAATAGATCTCCGACAAACTGAGTTTCATTGTCCGACACAAAAGCATAGGGTACGCCGAAGCAGGAGACTATGTTTCTCCAAGCGAACCTCCTCACGTCCTTGTCTTTAATTGTGACCAGTGGTTCGGCCTCAACCCACTTGGAAAAGTATTCCGTGGCCGTTATGAGAAACTTGAACCCCCCTGGTGCTGTCGGCACTTTTCCAACAATGTCCAAGCCCCACTGTGCGAACGGCCAAGGGCTGGTCAGAGGGGTGAGCTCTTCGGCGGGCTGTCGGATGATAGGAGAGAACCTTTGGCACGGGTCACACTTCTTCACTAGCTGCTCGGCCTCCTTTATCATTCTTTTCCACCAGTAGCCCTAAGAGATTGATCGATGGGCCAATGATCTCCCCCCTATGTGTGCTCCACAGCTGCCGGAGTGAATG
>NMUG010000350.1:0-23441 GCA_002855965.1 Monotropa hypopitys
CAGATAAGGATCCATCAGCTACTCTAACTTTGTCCTTACCAGAGCAAGTGGAATATGAATCAAAAAAGGAAGAGCAACCTATCATGTGGTCAGTTGCACCCGAATCTATTATCCAAGGAATAAAGGAAGTTGTAGAAACATTAGCTTGTATACCGGAGTTGGCAAAGAAGTTAGAAGTAGAGTGAGCCGAGGTAGCAGAAGCGGAAGCTATGGGAGACGAAGTGCTGAGTTTGCCACAAGGCGCCTGAGGGTTTGCAACTCCCCCTGAGAAAGAGGGTCAGTAAGGGAAGCATCTGTCATTGAAGTTTCCATACCAACCAGGGATCACCCAACCGTCAATAACAAGGCCGAAGTTGAACACTCTGAACGATACAACACAAAATCCATGAACCCAATAAACCCAGTCGCAATCCTTAATCAAAGGTGGGGTTGAGTACGTGTGATAGGTGGGCTTGTTGGATTCTCTGACATAGCCAAAATACGGTCGTGAGTCCCGCCAAGGATATCAGATAATACCAACACGAGGCTTACCAGAGGTTAGCGCACGCTGCAGGAGGCAAAAACGAGTTTGAAACCTCAAAAAACACCCAAACGAAGACAATGCCAACAACAACAGATGCACGAAACACGTTGATGATCAAAACAAACAAAAACCCAGATCGGGAAACCCCAAATACTCAATCAATGTCATCGACTCATCCAATCTCACAATCTCAGTGTACCAACACAATCGAAAAAAGGCACGAAATCAACTCACCATAATAGATCTGAGATGATCCAGCCGAAAAGGCACGAAAATTCTAAAAACACCCACCAAAAATGGTCACCGGAGGTTCAACAGTGGCGGGAGATGAACACCAGAGGTCGTCGGAGCACAGCAAGTGTTCAAACGAGGTCGTCGGAGTCTGGCGAGTGCTGAGGACCAGAGAACTCCAGGCGAGGGTCGCAGACGAAGGCCGAAGGGCGAAGGAAAAAAAACAACGAACGGAAGTCGCAAAGGACAAAGGGTCAGACGAGTCCTACAATCTTCGCGAGAGCCGCTACAAGGAATAAGGGTGGCGATAGTGGTTGGATATGATGACGGAGAAGGCGATAATGGCTGGAGATGACGACGATCCGAGGCCAGAACCAGGGTGGCGGCTGAGACAGCAGCAACTAGGGTTTCAGTATGAAAGCCTAGAAAAAATGTTCCGTCTCTTGCTTTCATTCCATATCACGTATATGAACAAAATGAATACTACAAAATACAATAAAAAACCCTAAGGAATATACAAATATCAAAATATAACTTAACAAATGTTAATGATACGTGAGTAAAATAATTGGGTGGGGGTTGGGGGGGTTGGGGGTGTGGAAGTCAACTAAGTTTCAGACCACGAGTCTACGCAGATCACCTTCCCCTCCCCTTCTTCACAATTCTGACTCTGAAAGTTCTCACCAGATATTTGTTTTATTCCTTTTGAGCTACAACAGCCAACAACCCATTCTGTCGTATCTGGCAAACATGTGTTAAATTTACATACTTGCAAAACCTACAATAAAAGATACTGACAAACAGGGGGGAAACATACAAGGCACACAAGATAAGTATTGTGGAGTGTTTCTTAACTATAACTACATAATATGTGAAGTGATTTTAACTATCTGCGCAGAAAAATCTCACACAGGCATAAAATGAACTAATAGATGTGATCATTTCATCGCTACTACAATCCCAGGTAAGAACTTCAATAGAAAAGGAGGGAGAAGGGGAACGCTACTCAGTAATAAACCCAGGAGAAGCAAATAAGTGTACGTAGATACACAAATATTTATAAGTTACAACAGAGAAATTACCTTCTCTTCCAAGTCAATAACTTCAGAAGCCAACAACTTGGCACGTTCATCAGCTGCATTACATTCTAGTTGAGCATTTGCATATTCCATTTTTAAAGATTCAAGTTCCACCTGCCAGCATCGAGATGAACCACATAATCAAACAATGAGAATAAAAAAATGCCTAGACAAGTAACAATATGAGTTATGTTGCTATATGCCTCATCACGCTGCGGAAACATCATGATGGTAGGATTAGGAAATGTAGTTATTTTGTGAAAACTGATTGCTGTACATAAGTGAACAAATAACCTTTACAACTGCTTCAGCAATTTATTTAACCAAAAAAATCATAAGACCTATGATGGTTGGTCTTCCACACAGTGGAGCATTGAAATGGGTTAAAGGTCCAACATATGATCCAAAGTAATGCAGCACGCAAACAAGATGCAAAAATGGAAAACAATAAATTGGGAACAAAAGAGTAGAAAGTACCAAAGCACACAAGTCGTTGATGACTAAAAATGATGTTGAAAATGTTTTAACTCGGACCAACTAAGGGATTTGTTTTCAACTTCTAAAACGTTGCATTCGAGATCTCCACGTGCAATAGCAATCAAGAAATGCATGAGCTAAGTATACTTGAAGTCTGTTGATCCACAACAGAGGAATTAGTAATTGCCTAATGGGACAACCCCCATGAATCCATATCCCCTCATATTATTAAATTTGTTGAATTTGACGAGCATCATCAATTTCTTAAGCCTACGCACAAACTCTTGATACATGATTCTGTGGCTGTGGTGACGTAGAGGACAAGCTAATACATAAAAGTTGCACAGCCACGCACAACCCCCTATATATACCATTCTTATCAGCAACACACTAAATCATCTGGGTACATAAATATCAAAGAGACTGGATTAATGTGTAATCTCACCAGGGATTACCCAAAAACGAATAAGCTCGTTGGATTTTTAAAGAGAGACTATTTATTAGTTGTGAGTCTCAAGACCAATGGAAAGGGAAAAAAAAGAACATCATCATCATAATGGATTTACTAAAAGCAGTGAATAATCTCCTGGTTACGGGTACAAAGAGAAACTAACTTAGTAATGATTTATCAGTCATATGCAATAGAGATAATGTATAATACTGATGCTCTAGATACTGAATAAAGTAAGCATGGTAATGTGCACAGAAAGTGATTTGGGTCTTTGGATTTACCCCTCTGATGTGTTTTGACTTTGATTTGGGGGCATGATTCCGCGACAAAATGTCCCTTTAGCTCCTCGTTTTTGGATGATATAGGGAAACCACTATTTCATTGATTTTATGAGAGCAGTCACTTTGTGCATATTGCCAAAGATTAAGTCTGTTTCCAATCCATCCTTTGCTCATACCCTCAATGATTGAGAACTACATGGGTTATGTTATGTTGTTGTATGCAATAGAGATAACTTCTCCAGCAAGAGTAATAAGTTCAAGGGATACACAAGTAGTAGTCTAGTATGGCCCACTGGTTGAGATTGCAATACAAGCAGAATGGAGTTTGACTTGACAAAAGATGTAGCTCTAGAAATTGTTCAGCCAGTTCCGAATAGAGGGGATAAGGCTATAATTGTACAACACAACATCTATCCACAGTAGTCTAACGCAATTTCAAGCAAAAGATGAATAATACACTTCATCTTCAGCTAATGCTGTGAACAATGGAGAAACACCCAGTGGTATCAACCCGGACAGGGTTCGAAATGTATGTGAGGTATATATTTTCCCGATTATGTTATTCTATTTTCTCTCACATCATATCAAATCTCTTATGAATATTTCTAAAAGAAAGAGAGGGGAAACCAAGAATGAAAAAACTTCTAAGCTCAGTTAAAAAATGCAATGTTGTAACTGGGATACAATTGTAAGATTAAAAAACTTCAACGATGCAATTTCAATAAATTAAACACTTTTTCAACAAGTTAGGAAAAGATCGATACTAACCAATTGGGCCTTGATTTCCTCCTGTAATGTTTCCATGTCAGATTTTAGGTTGTTGACAACACTTCCCTACAAAGAAAATAAACACATCAACTGAAAGCATATATCATCAAGTCATATCAAGGGACTAACAGAAACTTTAAGCAAATAGATCAGAATGCTGATACATAAACAATGAAGAACACAAATACAGATTTGCGGAAGGAATGAAGTAGGAAACAACGTTAGCAGCCCCATGAGTAGCACTATACCATCTGGGAATGTTCCCAGAACCATAGTGCAATCTTCTAAACTGGCTGAAAGGCCACCTATCGAACCTCGAGTCCTTGACCATATCTACATTAGCTGGGCGCAATTTTGGGTCCAGCATACACGTTTAAACACATTTGAGTCCAAGCATGCAACACAAAAACATTTTTTAAGCTTCCGGGAGATATATTACATTTGAAAGAACACAACTCATCAAGACGGTAACAGCATTGAACTTTTATTAATTTAGTTTGTCCAAACACTTCTTATTATATATGTCATGCTACAGACCCATGAGGTTGACATTACGGCAGAAATAGATTCCATGGTCAATAGAACATAGATCCTTGTTCACTATCCCTAAAACAAAATGTACTTCATTTACAGAAAATAACTGTTAACCGCCCAAAAACGAAGCTAATAAGTGGTGAATCAATTCATATGGGTGCCATATACATTGCTAAATATGTATTTGCATTTGTTGTCCATATAGTCTTTGAATTTATGATGACACCTACTCTTGAATCAAAATCGCTAACAATCTGTTACATAAAAACTTCATATCCATCAACTTTCAATGCCAGCCAACCTGCTGATTATAACTATTTGTCAGTGTTGAATTTTCAGCAGCTAAAGAATCTGACAAAGCTCTTGAAGCCTCAAGAGCTCGCCGCAAGGAGAATTTTTCTTGTGTCAAATCTTCAATATGCTGGGAGGTACAGACAAAAGAGAGGTTAGACTTAACGTTTGACTAGGATACTTTCAAAGATTCACCTCAGTCAACAAAGCTTTTTTTGTGTGTGAACCTGTTCCAAAGCAGCAAAGTCGTCATTCTGTTGCCGTGAATAAAAGTCATGCTTCCTTTCCATGCTGCTCACATGGGCAGTTTCCCCATTTCCAGCAGAAACTGCAGAGGTCATAGAATGCTCAAATCCACTAGGTACATTTGAACCCGTCAACTTTGGCAAAGATTGAGTTGTTTCAGCCTCAGTATACAACGTCTGAGAAGTAGATGGCATCACAACGCCCATGTCATTAACTTTGGAACTAAATAGTTCAACCCTCTCTGGTTCAGTAATTGGAACTCTTGGCATGTTAATAGAATCAAGGAAAGATGGACGAGATCTCGTACTAGTAGATTCAGATACAGCTGGATATAATGGTATGTTATTATATGAGTAACTGAAAGACGTAGATGGAAATTCAGACGGCCAAAATGTTGTGCTCTTACCAGTACCAAAATGACCAACAGAGTTCTCAAGCTTTCTTCCCCCTATATCAAAAGTCGGAAAATCGTTAGATGCAGTAGCAGCACGCATTTTTTCCCTACTAAAAAAGAAGACATTGTGTTCTCGGTGGGAGGGTGAAGAGTATCTATCAAAAAATCATATGGTAGTGAGTTTTCTGCACCCAAAAAGAAGGCGAAGGGAAAGAAAAAGAAACTGCAATACATTTACCTTGATATATGGAGGACGTCAGGCCACTAGTCTGTGTGCTGGCAAAACCAGTCTTGTTTTGCAGTTGGAAACTACCGGAATGAACAGAAGAGACGTCAGAAGCAATAGCATGAGAAGAAGAAAGGGCTTCCTCCGACCCATAACCATCATCAATTTCCCGGATCACTTGAGAACCAAAAGCAACCGATTGGTCCTTACTATTAGCAATCCCATATGCATGTCTTGGTGAGGCTCCAGAGGAAATGCTGAAGTCATTACTCTTTCCTTGTGGCTGAGGACTATATTTCACATTTGCTGATCCAAAAGATTGTGATGCATTATACATATCAAACTCTTGATCCTTCAACGGTGCCTGTGCTATTTCTGCAGAAAATGCATTATATTCATTTGTTTGCAAAGGTGGTTTAGCATATTTGCCATCAGAAACTAGCTCATTCTTCTGCACAAACATGTTCTCTTTGTTTCCATCATCAGTTACTTCTTGAGATGGCTCAACCACGGTTTCACTAACTCCGTCAGAAGGAACAGCTCCATTTAAATCCGTAAGTCTTACATGTTGGTTGTCTAAAGGTCGGTTGTCATGTTGATCAACAGTAACACTGTGAAGGTGAGTCTCTGGTGCAGCCTTTTTTGCTCGATCTGTAGCTTTCTTCTTACGGAACTCTTCCAGCTGCAACACAAGATTAAGTAAACTGCATTAAATTTGACAATTTGGCTTGTTTGACAAAATCAATCAATCTACTTGAGGAAAGATAAACCAAAAAGGGAAAAGGGAGAATACATGAACTAGAGGAAAAATTTCATCAATCCAAAGCAGCTTGAGTTACATGCATAGGCAGATGAGTACAAATGTACTGCAATCATTGTTGATCCCACTCTCTGGTTTCACCATATGTAACCACAAATTAGTCTGTGTCCAAACACAAAACTACCTACGGATCAATATCGAGGGGGTAGTAATGAGCAATACAACCGTGGGACCAAGTCCCCTCTTAGGGAGAAGGTCATCTCACCATCTCCCAACTAATGGATCTGAGAAAATGAAACATGCATTAGCAGAGTAGTCTGCAGTCGCACACCAAAATTTTCCAACCAAGTGCACATATCTCCAACACGCCTCCCTTTTCATCTCTTTTCCGAACACCACCAACCAACTATTTGTTCCCCCAACTATATGGCCACTTAAAAATAGTGCCCTTTCAAAAACCTTGACTATGAAGCACATATAAGGGGGCGGGAAACATTTTACATGTCTAGCATGAAAGATTGGCTGCTTGAATTTTGAAATTGAGGTATGGTTTTATCATATTTTCATCGCACATGATGGATGCACAGTTGCACACCTTCTCGTATGTACATATGTGAGTGCTTGTATCAGTGAATAAACAAATTAAGCAGGTGGATCAAGTGACACTGTGCACTAGCTTACCCAGTAGACTTGAGTGCCCACATATTCACAACAGTAGTTAGAGAAACTCCATTGGTTCAAGCTCAGCCAAAGTCAATTTTTCGATTAATAATGTGTCCAAAAAACAAAAAATAGCAAAGCTGACCCACTGATAGAATGTCATTTTGCCACGACATTTTATTATTGTGTTGGAATTGGATTGAAAGAATTGAAGATCAACAACGCTGATGGTAATGAGCAAATTTAGCAATGCGGTGCAAAATTTTGCACACCAAATATATTTTTTTAAAAATTTAGCTATACTTTTGGGTCAGCATTGGAGCTGTTGTTTGAGTGTTCAATAGCCAAATTTTGACTTGGGAGTTGCTTTTAAGCGTCAGAATACATACACAGAGAAACACACAATTGATGCTGCCCAGTTTTCTATAAAACCATATTGAACCAATCTATAACAAAATAGAGGCTACTGAGAAAAAGACAAGTCCATTGTAACATTGCCAAGGATAATCACAAATGACCATCTGAGAATATGTGAACAGAAAGAATCTAAAGACGAGAACAAATCATACCCGACGCTTTCCAGCTTCCAAATGCTCCTGTTTCCTCGTCGAAACGGCATAATTTGCCAACACCTGAGCCGATGCCATCCACAATGCCTGCGAATTACGACCTCAAAAGCACCTCAAAAGCATCAATTTTCACGAGCTCTACAAAGCAACACCTGTAGTTGGCAAATTGCCGTCTAAAACCCAGAAATAAATCGGAAACCCCGCAAATAATCTAATTTATGAGCATTAATCAATCGAGGGTTGTGTTTAACGAGAAAAAACATTCAAAAATGAAAATTTGGTGGAGACAAAACCCTAATTCACAGAAAATAGGGTCCGATCTGATCGGAGAGAGGAGGTCGGTGTGGGAATGTGATCGAACAGATCTCCCTCTCTGTTCCACTATCCCTCTCCTCTTATGTAAGTTTCGTTATTAATTTTTTAAATTATACTGTTACAAAATAATGACGTATAGTGGCTTCTTAAATGAATACACGTGTATTTTTGCGTATAATTCCGATCGTATGGTTTACGATTGGTTAAAAATTGGGAACTTTGGCACAAAAATTTTAAATTCTTAATTCACAGTTTATAAAAAAAACTTAATCCAATGAGAATAATTTATTGTTGATTTTTTTACACCACCATAAAAAAGTTTGTAGCTGCATGGACATTTTTTGAAAGATAGAACGATTTTTGTGGCTTGTGAAAAGTAAATCAAGATTTTTCACGTGTAAAGTACAAATCCGAATTTCCTGGACACTTAGCTAGTAATGTGGCACGTGTTATCTAGTTATTCAATACAAAAAATCACATATTATCAGTTTTCCGGGATGTGAATTTAGGTCAGTCTGTACGGGGTGACATCATGTCAGTGCGAATAAAAAGCTACAACAATCGAACGCATGCGGATGAATCTATAATATAGTCAATCACATGCAAGTTAGCTTATTCGCACTATGAATTAGATTAGTCATGGGTGGCTCAACATCCTTGCAGTGCGGTACGATATTAACTAGTGTGACAAGGTAGCAGGCGATGCGTGCAGGTGTTAGTCAACCAATGAGTAACGATTAAAGCATGTGTCCTGGCTATCTGTGTCTAAATGGGTAGAATTCGAGTTCCTACGAATACGATAAGTACATGCCCGATCCTAGGTATTTGTGGGCCTAAACCGGAATTGAAATATGGGGCTCTAATAGAAAAGGAGGAAATATATGTTAATATATATTAATACTTTACAATACTTTTACAAATATATTAGCTGTCAAAGTGGTTTTGGACTCTTTTGTTCTTTCTAATGGCTAGGGTTCGAATCCCTTTGCAAAAGTTTTAATATGTAAAATAAAAACACCTTTTAAACCTTGAAAAAAACACTAACAGGATTTGAACCTGAGTCCAATCTGCGAAAAGCACAGGGCCAAGCCAACGGAGATAACAATATCATAACAATTACATATTACGATAACTAATATATAATATAAAAGCATATCTAAAGGGGGCCTATTTTGGGCCACAAATTTGGGGGCCCAAGGCCACCGCCTTGGTATCCAATGCCTTAGGGTCGGCACTGAATAAGTATTCAATTTCCATGAGGATAAGGATGTTATCCAAGGAAAAAATGGTCCAAAGATGAATACAGACATATCAGATTTACTAAAGATATGGACGATAAGTCCAAATCAGTTCCTAATTACTAGTGAGATGCTAGTAATCTCGAAGGTCTCTATAAAAGCAAGATTTAGCCTACGAGAAAAGGTACATGTTAATTTGGCTTACGAATCATATTTGAACTTTCATAGAGTTTTTCTCTCGATCAAGGACTAACTTAGTCATCGGATAGCCTTCCAGTCAACGATGACAGGAGGTCCTCTAATCCCTGTTTGTGAGCGCAGATACAGAGAGAAGCGTAGCCAGATCAACAAGGAGAACCATATCTGTCACACTTCAAAAAATTTATGTAAATTATAAAATTTATTTTAAATCATCGTATAATAATCCGTATAGTAATTAGGAAGTTCTGCCCGTGCAGATCCTTAAAAAATCGTCGAAACTTTGTCGAGAGCGTGCTTGGAAAATCAACTTTTGAAAATCAACTTTTTTGTTCTTCCCGACCTATACACCAAATATCCCTGACCGGTCGCGGTTCTCCAGAGTCCTCCCGACCGGTCGACGTAATTCCGTAGACCGGTCGCGCATAGTCAATGCAGTCTCGACCGGTCGACCAAATGTCGTCGACCGGTCGTCGTTCGTAAAAATCGCAGAATTCTGCTGTTTTAAGTAAGGGCAGTTTGGGAATTTCATGGGTCGTTTATATACCAACCCAAATTCGTGGGAGGCCATTTGCAACTGATTTTCTTCTCTCTCTACCTCCCTAAACACTCATCTCTCTCAATCTCCATCTTCTCTCTAACCTAAACCCATCCTCAATTGGGTTTTGGAAGAATTGTTCTTCATTAACCTTGAAGAGTGTTCCAAGGGCTACGCGGTGGTGGTTCTCGTTCGTGTTGGTGTGTAGTGCTCCGAATCAAGGTTTTAATCATCTTCTTCCTAAGGTAAGGGATTCTAAGCTTGTCTATTTATATTTTGCAATGCACCTCAAAATCTCCTAGATTTTGTGTTAGTGAGTTGAATGTTTGTGTAGGGTTGGGTCTAATGTTGATTGGGTGTCTTATTCTTGTCAAGGGTGGTTGTATTACATGTCTCTAGGTTCCTTGAGGTTTTAATTTCACTAAATTGTAGTTTTAATCGAAAAGCCCCAATTTGATCGAAAACCTAGATTTTGACTCTGTATGGAAAATTGGGGGAAATCCCATTGGAACCTAAATTCATGCAATTCACAAAGTGTTATTCATTTTGACATGTGGGAACCTATGTAAATGGTGAGGAATTAACTTTCAATTGTTGAACGAATCACGAAACGAATAATTGTGAAAATGGTATTGTGTCATTGGCCCTTGACTCTATAGGAGGACATTGATACATGATGAGTGACTAGTGATATGGGTTGAGTACCTTGGGTGACTTGTGTTAGCACCCACGACATTGTGCAATGGAGGGTTGTATGGCCCTTCTTGACGTGTTGGGGAATACGAGGAATTGACATGTTTAGAGGTTGATGAGCCCTAAATGGAATTAGCCTTAAGACTCGTCAATGATCGTAATACAGTTACTTTGGAAATGGAACGAAAAGCATATGACAGACACTTGTACAACTATGAGGAATCTTGGAAAATGTTTACCTTTCACTTGATAGTCGCACTTCGATATTATGCTTTACTTCTATGCATGCATCTTCTCTCTTTTATGCATTCAATCATATGAATTGCTTGTTTGGGATTTCCTACTAGGCTTGGCCTAACCCTCTTCTTTTTAGGGAAAGAGCCGATAGCATAGATTGGTGGATTCAAGCATCTTTTGAAGGAGCATTGGAGCAGTTGGGGGTAAGCCTTTCTTGCGGTGGTTCGTTGCCGTGAGCGGAGGAGATGGACTGCGGTGGGGTGGTTGGACCTAGCTGCACAGGTAACAAACGTTAGGCTACCGGCGGCGTCGCCGGTGGACCCTCCGATGGCAAAGTCAGCAAAGATTTAGAGTGAGAAAGTGGATGGACAGAGTTCTGGCTAGTGAGAGAGTGTGTACCATGCATTGAATGCTAAGCTCCTTATATAGAACATCGGAGAGTGCTGGCCACGCGCTTCGGCGCGGGTGAGCCGCCCATCTGCGGCATGGGACAGTGCACCTGTCCCCTCTGAGCGTACGGGCGTGCAGCCGACCGGGCAATTTTCGACAGTGTCAGGCGGCGCCGCTTGACAGCCTTGGGCGGCAGAAAAGCTGATAAAGGTTGTCTGACGTGCGGCGGGAATCACGGAAAAGCTGATTCTGTGTCAGGCGTGTGTCTGTCATGTACGCAAAACCCGGGATGCTGTCTACGAGGGAATATTCGCTGTGAACAAGGCATTTTGTCCTGTCTGGCCGAATCGACACGCTTCGGCGCTGCTTGTTGTTGGTCGGGCCGTCCTGGGCTGAGGGACTTCTTCGCAGAAGTGATTCCAGGAGATCCTTCACGTCGGCCCTTGTTCTGCTCGGTCGCATGACCTTGACTGCTAGGCTCTTCGGCTAGGCTCCTCCTCTGGGCTTTGAGTCTCCGGGCCGGAGAGAGCCCCAGAGAGGCCCTAGCGCCGGCTGAGATCTGTTGGCCGCATGCTGGTTGGTCTGAGATGTGGTCCTCCCGGTTGAGGTCGTGGCTCCGGCCTCCTGAGAGTTCGGCCCCCAACAATAGCCCCTCAACCCCTTTGGCCAGGCATTTTGGCCGAAGCGGGGTTGACTCGGTGCCGATAGGTTGTGTAGGTGCCGAAGGGAGGAGCGTCGGACCACTGATTTGACTTGAGATTTGTCCTGATAGCATTTAATGAATCGTCAATTTGAAGTCGCTGACGTGTCACGCTCTGGAGAGGTGGCGCGTCTGACGTGACGTCACGCTGACAGGTGTCGCATCATCGGTCTTCGTGCGTCAGATCTGGTGGTTGGGCAGCGCTGCGTGTCATACAGCGGTTGGCTGGAGCTACGGTTGATGGAACAGCGTGCTGATACGTTGTCAGGCACGCAGCGCCGGCACAACTTTCGAGGTGGCGCAATCATTGTGGGTGCGGGGTGACCGTCTGGACCGGGTCGGCCGGTCAACCGGTTTGGGGTCCAGGCTTTCTCCTATAAATAGGGGACTTAGGGTTTCCCAAACCCTTCCCGCTCCTGCTACTCTCTCTCTCTAGGAAATTTCCGGCGACCGTTCGCAGCTCCTCCGCCCACCGTCCTTCTTGCTCCCAGCACTCGCTCTCCAGGCTTTCAGTCCTCTTCTTCATCTCAGGTAACCTCTGAGTTTCATCCCCGCCACTTCTGCAGCTTTCTGTTCGCTTTCCAGGTCGTTCTTGCGACCTGTTGATGGCCGCTGGTTTTCTCCCCGCCATTGGATGCCTGGAAGCTTCTGGCTAGCTTCTGGGCTTTTTGGCTGGCGTGGTTGAGCCTGTTTTTACATTCTCGTCGATTTTGCGACTTATTCCAGGTTGGGGTGCATCTTCCCTGCCATTTTCGTGGCCTGGAAGCTTTCTGGGCCCTGTGGTGAGGAAGATGAACACTGACCGATCTTGGCCGAGCCGAGCCGCCATCCTGTGATTCGTTGCGTAGGTTGATGCCGGACCGACTAACGATGCCCTCTTGCTTGTGTTCTTTTCAGATCCAACTGATGGCGCCGAAGAAGCGGTCCGACAAGTTCAGGAGGCTCCTAGACACTCCCGAAAACCTCCGGCACTTCAGGGTGGAGTATGAGGTTCCAGCCGACGTGAATCTCCTGCTAGCCCCCGTCGGCTACAAGGAACAGGGGCCACAGCACGCCCTTATTCCCATCGTTGCCATCATTGAGGGCGAAGTCTGGTTCCCCTTTCAACCAATTCTCACCCAGTTCTTCGGCTCTCTGGGTATTACGCCGTTCCAAGTGACGGTAAACACCTTCAGGATTCTTCTGGGGTGACCAAGCCGAATGAAACCCTTCCGCCGGCAGATCGGCTCACCTTTGACGATATCTTCGGCTCTTACTTTGTTGGATACAACCATAAATCCAAAAAGTATTATTTTGCCCGGAGACCTGGCCAGACCGGGCTGATTGCCGGCTTGTCGGACTCGGACAAGTGTGCCGACAACGTCCTCATCGTCTCCAGCCGCTTCTTCATCCCTTTTCCTCTCGGGGGGGGGGGTCATGTTTATACCGTGCCCTTTTTGGAGGGTGTCCCCGGTAAGTTCTTATTACGTCGGTCTGACTTTCCTCTTAACTGATCTTTTGGATTTCTAACCTGCTTTTTTCCGTGCAGACGCCGGGGTCCTTAGTGGCTGCAAAAATGCGGCCGACGCTGATAGGGTAAGGGCTTTTTCTGCTTTGGGAGAAGCCAGACGCTAGGCCCCGACCTTGTTAGAGTACCATCCAACTTATACCCATACTCTTCGGCCGCGACCTCCCTAGGCCGAGCCATCTGCTAGGCGTTCAGCCGAACCTTCCGCTACTCATCCAGCCGAACCATCTGCTTCGCCCTCTATCGAGGAGGTAGAGGTAGAAATGGGGCCCAAGAAGGTGATCAATCTAGAAGACGACTTCCTGGCTGATGAGATGGAGGGCCTAAACGTTGAGCCCGTGGTGACCATTCTGAAGGAAACGTCGACAAGAGGCCGCTCCGGCGAAATTATGGAGACGTTGTAGAGGGCTCGCCGGGAGAATAGGCCACGGACTGAGGAAACAGTGCAATCGACTGAGCATTCTTCGGCTGCTGCTCAGAAGAGTCCTGTCCGGGATCCCGCGGCGCAGTCCTCCCAGTGGGAGGTAATTCCATTTGAGCCGAAGCTCTCCTACGAGGGCCTTGTTCCCGAGATGGGGGACATGCTGGACGAGCGCCCCGGCCTGGCGCTGGCTCTGGCCCAGGCCTTCACTCTGCCGAGGGAGATGGAGCGCCTCCCCAAGGGCCCCCGGTCCTGTTTCTGCCGGATGATGTACTACAGCGGAATGGTAAGCATCTGTCATGTATAACATGTTTCCTTCGGCATTTGCATTAGTAACTTGTCTTTTTTGCAGATGATGCACTTACCGCCGGCGTGGATCAACGTCTCGGCCAGGTACAGGCTACCCGGCAGCTGGCCAACAAGAAGGCGGAGGAGAAGCTCGCCGAGGCTCTGGGGTCCGTGGCCGCGCTGGAGGAAAAGAACAAGCAGATCCTAGCGACGGTCGAGATCAATGTGGCGGAGCTGTCTACCAAAAATGCTCGGCTTGAGGAGCTCCAGACTGAGAACCTCCGTCTGAAGGCGGAGATGGAGGAGGTGCAGAAGCGAGCAGCCGAGAAGGAGGAGGAGGACTATGGGAGGGGGTATGAAGAGGCGGCCGCTAAGTGCCGCAGCCAGTTGGGGAGGCTGAAGGAGAAGGTCTTCAAGAAGGGATGGGTCAATGCCAAGGTCTCTCTGGGGGCCGAGGACAGCGCTGAGGGCGTGGGGGAGATCCCTGAAATGAGGAAATCCAAGGCTAGAGCTTGGATCTTTTCTGCTCCGACGGTTACTCCGGCTGTTGTGGCGGATCCTCCTGTTGGGACCGGGGCACCCGCGACTGGAGCTGTCGGTACCTCCCAGCCGACTGCTTGACCATCCTTGCGCTCCCGTTTTGTAATTTTGCTCTGCGTTTGTCTGGGCCGAGCCGACCTGTGGCCGGCTCCTTTTGTTTTTTTGCTTTAATGAACTGCTTTCATGTCTGCACGTTTTTCTTTGTGTTGCTCTACCAACTTCCCCCAGCCGAGGAAAGGGTTTTGGTTAACCAAGGCGTTTTCCTCGGTTAGGCCCAATACTTTGCTGCTTGCAAGATGAAGGCTTCTCTGGCGCATGCCTGAGCGACACTTGTACATTTTTTAGATAAATGATAACTTGTGTAATGCTTCGGCTATGTTGCACCGAAGATCTGTGAGTTCCCTCGGTACAGCCACCGAGGGGCTGCATGCACGTTTTGTAGATGAACGGCAACTGCAAGCTACTTCGGCAGTGTAGCACCGAAGAGCTGTGAGCTTTCTCGGCAAAGCCACCGAGGAGCTGCATGCACGCTTTGTAGATAAACGGCAACTATGAGCTGATTCGGCGATATAGCGCCGGAGAGTTGTAAGCTTCCTCGGCAATGCCACCGGGGAACTGCATGCACGTTTTATAGATAAATGGCAACTGTGAGCTGCTTCGGCGATATAGCGCCGGAGAGCGGTAAGCTTCCTCGGTAATGCTACCGAGGAGCTGCATACACGTTTTATAGATAAACGGTAACTGTGAGATGCTTCGGTAATTTAGTACCGATGCAGAAGATAAATTTTGCGCGAGATTTTTGGAAATCACTTTCATTGATTGGGGGCCCTAGGCCAAATTTACATTCAGTGATAGTACAATCGCAGGTTCATAGCATTCCACGGTCTTGGGATTGGAGTGTCGTCAAGATCCTCAAGTCGGTAAGCCCCGGTCCCTGTGTGTCCGGTTACCCTGTACGGTCCTTCCCAATTGGGACCGAGCTTCCCGTCGGAACTTTTCTTCTTGTTTCCCACCACCTTCCTTAGAACGAGATCATCGATTTTGAATGCCCTGGGCCGGACCGTTCTGGCAAAATTTCTGGCTACCCCTTGCTGGTAGGCGGCTAGTCTGATCCTAGCCGAGTATCTTTTTTCGGCGGTCAAATCCAGGTCCTTCTGTATTGCTGCGCTGTTCGTGGCTTCGTCAAACCCTTCGGTTCTGATGGTTGGGAGCCCGGCCTCCAACGGAATGATTGCTTCCACACCGAAGGCTAGAGAGAACGGAGTCTGTCCTGTGGAGCGCCGTGGAGTTGTTCGGTGGGCCCAAAGAACATTGGGGAGTTCTTCGGCCCATCTTCCCTTAGCGGCTTGGAGTCTCCTTTTGATTCCGCTACCGATGGTCTTGTTGGATGCTTCGGCCTAACCGTTGCCTTGTGGGTAGTGAGGGGTTGAGTTGTAGAACCTGATTCTATGCTCGGCACAAAAACTGGTGAAGAGGTCCCCCACAAACTGAGTGCCGTTGTCAGATATGAAGGCGTAGGGGATGCCAAAGCGAGAGACAATGTTCTTCCAAGCAAATCTCTTCACATCCTTGTCTTCTATGGTGACCAACGGCTCGGCCTCAACCCATTTGGAGAAGTAATCTGTTGCAGTGATTAGGAATTTGAAACCTCCTGGTGCCGTAGGAAGCTTGTCGACGATGTCCAAGCCCCACTGAGCAAAGGGCCATAGGCTGGTCAAAGGTGTGAGCTCCTCGGCAGGTTGTCTGATGATCGGGGAGAACCTCTGGCAGGAGTCACACTTCTTCACAATCTGTTCTCCGTCTTCCATCATCTTCGGCCACCAGTACCCTTGCGAGATAGCCTGGTGCGCTATTGATCTTCCCCCGGTATGAGCTCCGCAGCTGCCGGCATGGAGCTCCTGCAGAACTCCTTCCACCAATGTCGGGTACACACAAAGGAGGTACGGCCCGGAGAATGACCGTCTGTACAACTTGTCATGAGGGCCAAGCCAGAACCGAGCCGACTTATGGACGATTCGGTGGGCCTCCCTCTTGTCATCTAGAAGTGAGCCGTCCTTCAGGAATGCGATAATTGGGTCCATCCAACTAGGACCCTAGCTGATGAAGAAGACGGTTTGCTGCTTCGGCGCTTCGATGCTCGGCTCACCCAGGCTTTGGATGCTGACCGTCCTCTGCTCTCTGACTTCTGCTGCTGAGGCTATTCCAGCCAGAGCGTCGGCATGGGCAATTTGTTCCCTACCGACCTGCTGGATTTGGATTTGCTTGAACAGTCCCATTCTTTCTTTGACTTTCTGCATGTATCTTCTCATCCGCTCATCTCGGCACTCGTAGTCGTCGTTGACCTGGTTGACCACGAGCTGGGAATCGCTGTAGATGTTCATGCTCTGAATTTCCAACTCCTCGGCCGCTTTCAATCCGGCCAGGAGTGCTTCATACTCTGCCTCATTGTTGGAGGCGCTGAAGTTGAGCCGAAGAGAGTGCTCATGGGTGACTCCCTCCGGAGAGATAAGGACAACTCCGGCCCCATTTCCTCGGCAATTTGATGCGCCGTCCACAAACATTCTCCACGAGTCCTGATTTTGCAGCGACTCTGGCAAGACTTGTTCGGTCACAGCTTCTTCAAGACGAGGATCCTCAGGCCGAGGAGAGAATTCTGCGAGGAAGTCGGCCATGATTTGACCTTTGATAGCTGTTTTTGGCTGAAACTTGATGTCGAAGTTGGCCAGCTCCACGGCCCACTTGGTGAGTCGACCGGATAGGTCGGCGTGTTTAAGCAATGCCCGAAGAGGGAACTCGGTCAGGACCACTATGGTATGCGCCTGGAAGTACGGTGCCAATTTCCTGGAAGCAATAACCAGAGCATATGCAAGTTTTTCAAGAGGAAGATACCTGGTCTCGGCTCTGATGAGAGATTTACTTGAGAAGTAGACCGGCTGCTGTTCAAGCCCTTCTTGCCGAACCAATGCTGAGATGATGGCATGTAGAGTGACGGCCAGGTATAGGTACAACTCGTCCCCCCGTATTGGTTTGGCAAGTAGGGAAATTGAAGAGAGGTATTCTTTGAGATTGTCGAGGGCCTCCTTGCACTGATCAGTCTATAGAAAATGTCTTCGGCTATTTTTCTTCAATACCTCATAGAATGGTTGGCATTTGTCTGAGGATCTGCTGATGAACCGGTTGAGAGCTGCGGCCATACCTGCAAGCTTCTGCACTTCTTTTAGAGTCCTCGGCTCTTCAATATTCTGGATGGCCGAAACCTGAGAGGGGTCGGCCTCTATGCCTCGGCGCGTGACAATGTATCCCAGAAACTTCCCCGAGCCAACTCCGAAGGCGCACTTTGAAGCGTTGAGCCGGAGCTTGTGCTTCTTCAATATGTCGAATACCTTCTGAAGATCATCCAGGTGGTTTTCCTCAGCCTTGCTCTTGACCACCATGTCATCTATGTAAGCCTTTATTGTGTCGCCTAGCTGAGGGCTAAACATCTTCGTGACCATCCTCTGGTAGGTTGCTCCGGCGTTCTTCAAGCCGAAGGGCATCACTCGGTAGCAGAACAGACCCCTTGGAGTAATAAATGCTATTTTCTCCTGATCTGGGCCGAACATGGCTATCTGATGGTACCCTCGGTAAGCATCCATGAAGCTCATTCTGGGGTGCCCGGCCGTTGCGTCGACCAGCTGATCAATCCTCGGCACAGGAAAGCTGTCCTTTGGGCAAGCTTCATTGAGGTTAGTGTAGTCAACACAAACCCTCCACTTGTCGGTTTTCTTCTTGACCACCACCGTGTTGGCTAACCAGGTGGGATAGTGTACTTCTCGGATCGCATGTGCTTCGGTCAGACGGTCCACCTCTTCGATAACTGCGTCGGCATGAGCGGCTGCCGATGGCCTGGCTTTCTGAACGACAGGCCGACACTCCGGCCGTACGTTGAGGTGATGGCTGATGAACTCTGGGTCTACGCCCAGCATTTCGTAGGGTGTCCAGGCAAAAATCTCGACGTTTCTTTTGAGGCAGTTGATTGTGGCTGCCTTGTCTGCCTCTGACATCTCCGAGCCGATGAGAAAGAAGCGTTCTGGATCGTCGGCGCTCAGAGGGACGGTGTCAAGGTCCTCAATGGATTTAGCCGAGGCACTTGAACCGACGTCTTCAAGCACTGGTTGATCAGGAACCTCCACCTAGTGAACTTGCTCGTGGGTGACCTTGCCCTTGACGGCAGCGATATAGCACTGCTTGGTCGAGGCTTCGTCTCCCCTAAGCTTTTCCACCCCTCTTGAGCCGATAAATTTGATGACCTGGTGGTATGTGGAGGCGACTACCTTGATGCTATGGACCCAGGTTCAACCCAAAATAGCGTTGTAAGGCGACGGGACGTCGACTACCACAAACTCCACCTCGGAAGTGACCGTGCCGATGGTCACTGGTATGGTAATCTTGCCGAGCGGCCAGATAGATGCCGCATTAAACCCTACTAGTGGCACGTCGGTTGGTTGTAGGTCCTCTGACTTGTACCCCATTTTCTTGAATAAGGAGTAGTACATGACGTCTGCCGAGCTGCCGAGGTCAACGAGGACTCTACTGACCTGGCAGTCGGTAATTTGCAAAGTGACGACTAGCGCGTTGTCGTGGGGATGTTGGACCCTTTCGGAATCTCTAGAGGAAAAGGTGATGGAATACCTTGAGTCCGGTTTTGACTTCTTCGGCATGGGCTGGACGGCAAGAATTTCCTTCGCCTCGATCTGTTGAAGCTCAGACCGAAGTTGCTCCTCTCGTCGGTGATCCACTGTCCCGTGGATTACGTTGATGATGTGCAGGGCCGGCTTGGGGTCTTCCTTCGGTACGGTTGTGGCCGTTTTTTCAGTATCAATGAACTCACCAAGATAACCTGTCGTGACCAGCTCCTCCAAGAAGTCCTTGTAGGCTCGGCAGTTGGTTGTGAGGTGGCCCTTCTCCCTGTGGTAAGAGCATCTGAACTTGTCGTTGCCACCTCTCTGGGCTCCAAACCTCTTCTCCGGCCATCTGAAGAACGGTTCCTTTTCGATTTTGCGAAAGAGCATAAAGGTTGGTTGTTTGAAGACGGTGGTGTGAGCCACATACTCGTACGGCTTATACGTCCGGGGCTCCCCCGGCCGGACAGTGTTGGTCTTTTTCCTCCTAGCCGAGTTGTTGTGGTTGCTGGATCCTTGGCCGGAGCACTGGTCGGCTCTGCTTCGCTCTTCCTTAGCTTCTTCTAGTTTTGCGTGAAGCTCGATTCTGGCCATGAGCTTATTCATTGTGGCCGGAGGGAACAACATCAGATCTTCGAACTCTCGGCTGGAGTGGTCCAGACCGAGCTTGAAAGATGTGACTGCAATCTTCTGATCGCAATCCTCGATCTCATTGTAGAGGTCCCAATACCAGGCTGCGTATTGGCGCAGAGATTCCGACCTTGCTCGCCTAAAGCCGAGAAGGGAATCAACCTCTTTCTTGACTTTGGTGCTGGTGATGAACCGAGCCAGGAAGGCCATTGAGAGGTCTCTCCATGAAGAGATGGACCCTGCCGGCAATCAGTCAAACCAAAGTAACCCAACCTCACCGAGGCTGGATGGAATGAGCTTGCACATCAAGGCATCTTTCCCGGAGTAGAGGGACATCATCTGCCTGAAGTGTACGATGTGGGTGTACGAATCCATTTTGGGATCGTACTTGTTGAACTTGGGGGCTGAGAATCCCGCTGGAGGCCTAGCAGCTTCGATCTCCAGAGTGAATGGAGTGCAGGGGGCTCTGTCCCGCCGGCACGACTCATAGGTCCGAGCCGGTGAGACCGCACTTCTTCTGCTTTGGGACACCTCCTGTTCTTAGTGAGATGCCCAACTTTCTCCGTGGCCGCTGTGCCTCTGGCGCCTGGGCGGTGACTGCTCCCATGCTGGGTGGGGCCTTGGAGCTGCATTGGGGCCGAGGCAATCAAAGACTGGAGGCAAGGGCCGTTGGCTTTCACCTGAACGTTCTTCCCTGTGCCAGGGAGGCGAGACTCGGCGCCTGACTCGACGTTCCTCGTTGTTCCTTCGCCGGGCAGGGACTTCTTCCACCCTGCCCCCAGCCTATTTAGGGCCGAGGGCCGGGTCTGCTGGGACCTGCTCCTGCTCTATGACGGCTCCTGGTACTCTTTGTCTTCCTCGGCGCGGCTCTATTCGGGAGCTGCCCGTTTCTTCTCGGTAGCCTCCCTGAGCAGAGTCATCTCTCGGATAAGGGCACTCATCTGCTGATCCCTTCGGCCCAGATCGCCCTCCAGCTGGCGAATGTATAGCCGCATAGTCTGTTTGGCCGGAGGGTCTGGGCATTCGCTACTGTGGTAGCTGGCGTCGCTGGCACGGACCGGCTCGGGAGTGCGGAGAGCAGAGTCCCCTGCCCTGGCCAGTTCCTTCCCTTTGTTCCTTCTTCCATCGGATTGATTGTCTCTGGAGTTCCTGTCCCTGGAGGCCATCTTCAACTGAGAAAGGTGTTCGAGAGCTCACAGTGGGAATCTGAGTGTTAGAGAAAAGGCGTCCCTAGCGGAGTCGCCAATTGTTGGGGGGTAAGCCTTTCTTGCGATGGTTCGTTGCCGTGAGCGGAGGAGATGGACTGCGGTGGGGTGGCTGGACCTAGCTGCACAGGTAACAAACATTAGGCTACCGGCGGCATCGCCGGTGGACCCTCCGATGGCAAAGTCAGCAAAGGTTTAGAGTGAGAAAGTGGATAAACAGAGTTTTGGTTAGTGAGAGAGAGTGTACCATGCATTGAATGCTAAGCTCCTTATATAGAACATCAGAGAGTGCTGGCCACGCGCTTCGGCGCGGGTGAGCCGCCCATCTACGGCATGGGACAGTGCACCTACCCCCTCTGAGCGTACGGGCGTGCGGCCGACCGGGCGGTTTCCGACAATGTCAGGTGGCGCCGCCTGACAGCCTTGGGCGGCAGAAAAGCTGATAAAGGTTGTCTGACGTGCGGCGGGAATCACGGAAAAGCTGATTCTGTGTCAGGCGTGTGTCTGCCATGTACGCAAAACCCGGGATGCTGTCTACGAGGGAATATTCACTGTGAACAAGGCATTTTGTCCTGTCTGGCTGAAGCGACACGCTTCGGCGTTACTTGTTGTTGGTCGGGCCGTCCTGGGCTGAGGGACTTCTGCGCAGAAGTGATTCCAGGAGATCCTTCACGTCGGCCCTTGTTCTGCTCGGTCGCATGACCTTGACTGCTAGGCTCTTCGGCTAGGCTCCTCCTCTGGGCTTTGAGTCTCCGGGCCGGAGAGAGCCCCAGAGAGGCCCTAGCGCCGGCTGAGATCTGCTGGCCGCATGCTGGTTGGTCTGAGCTGTGGTCCTCCCGGTTGAGGTCGTGGCTCCGGCCTCCTGAGAGTTCGGCCCCCAACAGGAGCATTGGAGCATTAGTCCAATATATGGACTTGTCTTTCATTTCTTTTGGTATTTCATGTTTTGTAAGGATTAACACCCGGACATGTATCTCTTCTTAAACTCATGTGATGTATGACGTATGGATCATTTAAACATTTTGTGGGAATGATGATGATTATGGGTTAGACTTTCAATGCATATGCTCTTATATCCTTATTTACATTCCTTCAAAAAAAATATGGTTTCAAATTTTAAGAGTGTTACAGTTGGTATCAGAGCAAAATGGTTGCTAAAACTTAGGACATTGGAAGGGGACAAATTGTCCTACATGGGTGCATCGGGCTTGGGTTAAAATCCGCATTTGCATCTGATTGCTTGTGTGTGCATGGCATGAAGTTAAAGCATAATTATGAAGTGTCGAACTTATGAGTTGTTTTGAAAATTTTATAGTGTGTGGGGGTATAACAAGGTGTCATTCCTACTTAATTTCCAAGTAAGTGTAGGTTGAGTACTCCTATGTTGAAGCTCTTGTTGGGGTTTGTCGTCGTTTCTGCGTTGTTTCTAGTACTCTCTTGTTTGTCAATATGGTTATTCGATTCCATCTTTTGATGATTGTCAATCTTCTTGTCTCGTAAAAATGGCCGGACGTCGAGTAGGACTTAGGGGTCGTGGACACCGTGGAGTTGAAATTCCTGATGCGAGCATCGAGGAAGTGAATGGGTAGCCGAGGGAGTTTCCAGACGTGGCTCAGGCCGAAGGGGCTATTCCCGGAGGACTGGCCAACGCTGAGCAGTTTATTCGTGAGATTGCTACGACAGTGGTGGAGGCTAGTAGAGGTGTTACAGGAGCTAGGGATCAAGCGGGTAACCGTCTTTCTGATGCTCTTCATGAGTTTCGCTGTATGGACCCTCCAAAGTTCAATGGCAAGATGGATCCTATCGAGGCAAATCATTGGCTAACAGAGGTGAAGGAGATTTTCGAGATGTTGGAGATTGGCGACTACAAGATCAGGATTTCTCTTGCTTCCTTTCAGCTCATTGGCGAGGCCAGTGAATGGTGGTCTACCTTGGTGGATGGCAGACGTGATGCTTTACGAGTGCTTGGGGTCGCTAACCCTCAAGTCATTGTTGATCCTATTGTTGGTATGTCTTGGGCCAAATTCCAGTCTTCTTTCGAGAGTCAGTATTTCCCGGAGTCCTTTCGGGATAAGTTGCGCGAACAGTTCGAGAAGTTAGAACAGGGTTCGATGTTCGTGAATTAGTATGCTACCAAATTTCAGTCATTGGCGAAGTTTACCCACGATTGGGTAAACACTGAGGAGATGAAATGTAAGCGGTTTGAGAAAGGCATGCATCCAACTATTCAACGTCTTGTTGTGGGTCATCGTATCCGAATTTATGCAGACTTGGTGGAGTGCGCCAGGTTGATTGAGTCAAAGATGGAGCCGGTCAAAGAAGTGAAAGTTTGGGAGCCTAGGAGTCAGTATTCGGGGTCGAGTAATTCCTCGGACAATTTTGGCAGGAAG
>NMUG010000351.1:0-23437 GCA_002855965.1 Monotropa hypopitys
GTGTAGCATTTTCTCATTGCAAATATAATAAGAGAAGACAGAGTGGGAGCCCCCACCAAATTATATGAGTATGGGCCCCTACAACTGTAGCCACATAAGCGCCACATACTATCTGTGGTTGCTTCTGTGTTATGGGTCTGTGTCTCTAGCAGTCCTCTTTAGAATTTAGAGTGAAAAAACATGATTTAATTAAGTGCGTGACATTACTGAATTCTGTCATATTTCTGAAATTGAACTTCTGGATTGTAGTTGTCACCATCCGAACTCATTCTTTAATGTCATAGTGATAGACGTCACGTAATTTGCACAATTAACTAAGGTCTTATTTATTCTTTCTTATTACAAATAATAAATGTGGGTGGAAATTTTAGGAATTGATCTTCTCACTTTCTTGAGATTTTTAGATTCCAAGAATTATTGTGTGGTGCTGATTTGGATATTCCCAAGTTGAACTGCAAAACAAAATACTTAAAGAATCCCCAATCTTTCAATTCAGAAGATTTTCCGATACTTAAGTTAATATTTTTTTGAGATGTAACTTAAGAGAAAACTAAGCTTGAGAGAGAATTTTGAAGGAAAGGATTGTGTTCGTGTACATCTTTGCCTTTTATACACATTCTATTTTTATTCCTTGTCTTTGGGTCCCACCTTCTACTTTTGGGATTTGAAAGGTAGAGTTCTGACTAGACCTTTCACTTTTGCTGTCTTTAGTGCCTTCTTTATTTGTATTTTGTAATGGTTGATGCGTCTTTACTGCTTCCACTATCTCAATCATATGTCATTAATTGTAATTTTTTGTCTTTAACATCTCCATTAACTTTATCCATTGTCGCTTTCTTTATCATTTGCATGTCTTTTCCTGTATAACATTCTTTATGAAGAGTATTTAATGAATAGAATTTCTCATTCCAATCATTAAATAGGATCTAGACTTCTCATCTTGACCAAATCATTTATATTTTCTTTCTTAATTTTAATATCATATTCATATACAAATCATCACAACTATTATTTTCGACCATTTTTTTGCGCAAAATATACTCTTTACGGACTCAAATTGAGCTCGAAAGATGTACTGTAGCAGTACCATTGTCGAAAAATACTGTTCATCCCGTTATTATTTGCTCGGAAACTATTCTGAGCCCAGGAAATCATTTTTGTGTGCGAGAAATATTAATCTAGTGCGGGAATTAATGTTTATGTACGGGGATTAACTTTTGATAGTTTATAATAATTTCATATTTATTTTCATACCCTTATAATTATTTTTAACCACCACAAAAGCCTCTCAGCTTTGTCTAGAACTTTGTCGAACACAAAGTCTGGGGGAAGTTGATTATTGGTCTTCGTGCACATACTATTTGGGAATTACTAACATACATGTGATTTTCTTTCTTTAAAATTCCTCCTTTTCAAATCTCGAAAAGGTGTTTAAGTAAAACGACGGACATAATGGCATGTTTATCAAGAGTGTCATAGAAGGCGCATTTAATGCACATTAAATGCAATTGCCTCACTCTTCCTCATTTAACTGAAAACTTTATTTTGAATTTTTAAATATTTTGAAAATCCTTATAAACTGACAACTTTTACCTCCATTCTCATATCACTTTCTGATTTCTCAAAACCTTTGCTCTCAGACTTTTCGCATTCATCACATCTTGAAATCTTCTTCTTCTTCTCATTCGATTCTCTAAGTTCTTTTCTTCTAGAGTTTCTTTAACTTTCTTTTCTATTTCCTTTCTTCGTCCTCTTCTTTGTTAACTTTACATAGGGTAGTTCCGAAACTGGGTAGATACCCTAGAGAAACTTGAACAATTTCGTCAGATGTATGGAGTCCCTAACGATGTTGTTATAGAGTTTCCCCCTTGATCATACTCTCAATGATTCTGAAATCCTTAGCTTGCATTTTTATCTTTCTTGCATGCTTTCACCTCTATCTTTTTGCAACTTGTAACTTTCTTCTTTCTTGAAATCTTTGCAACTTCTTTCTTCTGAACACTTGCTTTCTTCAATCATTCTTTCTATTTTGAGCAAAAATATTAGACTTCTCATCCTTATGCATTTTGCTTGGGAAGACAATTTTGTCACAGGCCCTAAGACTTGTGTCACAAAAAAGTAGTCCCAAAACTTCTATTTTGAGCAAAAATGTTGGACTTCTCATCCTTATGCATTTTGCTCGAGAAGACAATTTTGTCACAGACCTTAAGGCACGTGTCACAAAAAAGTAGCCCCAAAACTTTCTGTTTTGAGCAAAAATGTTGGACTTCTTATCTTTATGCATTTTGCTCGAGAAGATAATTTTGTCGCAGGCCCTAAGGCTTGTATCACAAAAAAGTAGCCCCAAAACTTTCTGTTTTGAGCAAAAATGTTGGACATCTCATCCTTATGTATTTTGCTCGAGAAGACAATTTTGTCACAAGCCCTAAGGCTTGTGTCATAAAAAATAGCCACAAGTCTTCTATTTTTTCTCACTTGTCTTGTTTATCATTTTGACTTGACTTGTCTTATTTATCACTCTGACTTCTTTCTAATCATATCTCATATCTCTTTTGCTCCCTTGCATGGAATAAAAGTTTTAATGAACTTTGATTGCAAGCAACACATGTTTGATTCATACAATGACACAAAAACAATTTCACTCATGTCAATTAATAGAAACAATCATTGAAAATACTTGTGCAAATTAGAAGTATTCCAAGTACGTGGAATTGTTTTTCCTTCTAGATCTGTCAGTCTGTGTGCTCCTTGACCAGCTTTGTCAATCACTTTGTGTGGTCCTTTCCAATTTGATTCGAGCTTTCCTTCTATCATATCTTTCATGTCGTGACCCGCTCCGCTTATAACAATATATAATGCTGAGCAGCCGCGGCCACGCGAAATTATAGAAAATCCCACTAATGCATAATAAAAATACAAATCGTAAACAGAAATAAAACACAATGACATAAAAGTCATCACTAGGTCCACGAATATATACAGACATGTCCAACACTAAACAACAAGTCTCAAGTAGGAGACAACAAAAGTACAAGTCACTAAACTACTACAACTAACATATACAAATTGACAACTCACTAGAAAAGCAAAAATATAAATAAGTACAAGTACTCTACAAGAAGTACTACTAAACACCTCCAAACTCTAGCACTGTAGTGGACCACTCTAACGCTATCAGATACCTGGATCTCTCAATGCAAAATAGCAGAAAAATTCAGGAGATACGTAAGCTATAAATAATTTTTGTAGCAGAAATATATCAGAGACAAATATAAGTGAAAGCAGAAAAATCTCTACTACTAACAGTGCTCAGCAAGTAAAAATATGTAACAATATAAAGTTCAAGTCTCAAAGTAAATCTAGCATACTATAAAGAAGCAAGCAGACAAATAATCACGTGTTTAAAACACTAACAACTAAGAGGAACAGACACACTGTGAAGACACACCTAAAGCACTAGCCATGTCACTACAAGTTTTAATTTACGTATTGGGTTCGACTTTCTTAGAAAGCTGGCATTATTCATCAATCTGGACCATCGAAACACACTTCCCTTGCAAGGACGTCACCTGCACACACAGACAACAATATCTTTGTCCAAACACGCCTGTAAAAGCCATATATCTGGCTCCAGGACCTAGCTAGACCTTGTATATTAAGGCACTCACACATGATACTAATTATCACAACAACACTAGAGACTTATTTATCTTCCACGCTTGAATACAAGCAATCAACCATGTCAAATTATGTTAACATTTACGTTCTTACACTAATGAACACATACAAAGGTTCACATTCAAAGGAACTATCACTAAGTGTCATGTTCGTATCCTAGCATGCAACTTTCCCATCATTCTCTTCTAACAAATAGAAATTAACTAAAAAGCACACTATAAAATTAAATTTAGCTATCGTACTCACTGAATTCCTTTAGGTAGGTTTCTTTTGATCTGCCTTGGATGGATAAAGATATTTAGAGGACTCTCCTGAAACATCAATCACATATTAGAACCAACACAAATATTTAAAATATAATATTTTCTTATCATATTTATATTTTTCCCATTTTGTACCCATTTCCCATTACTGTTCATCGGATCGGTTGATGCACCGGTTGATGCACCGGTGCCACTGGTGCTCAGCCTAGTGCTGGGCCCAGCCCTGTCACCGGTCGGGTCCTGTTCTTCTATTTTCTGGTTTGTAACTTTCTGCTCGATTTCATTCCCTCCAAACTCGATTTTCACATCCAAATACTCAACTAAAACTTCTCAGAATTTATATAGAACCTCAACCAATTACTACTAATATATATCAACAATCAATTTCGAAAGAAACATGAATTAGTACAATTTTTATCCAATACCTACTCAAGAACACATATACACAGATTTTGTATAAAACCCCATAGTGATAAAAAAATAAGAAAAGATTACACAAATTTTGAAAAGAGAAAATGATTTCATTCATTTGGAATTAGGATTACAAGATATATATATATATATATATAGAGAGAGAGAGAGAGGTCAGACCAAAAGAAAGACCTGAAGAATGAATCAAAAACTAATAACGTGGATTACCGAAAAAGCATATATGCTTTACCGGGAGAACAGAACAAAGACTAAGATAATTAGAGAATGGACTCTCAACTACTAGGAAAGAAGAAATGATCTACCGGAAAAACTAGAACCAAAGCATGAATAACAGGATTAGTTTGAACCTACTTCTGGAAGAAGAGATATGAACTTCCGGAAGAGTGCATGTACACTTAGAAGAATTATGATGCTTTAACATTTCCCCTCAAACTAAGACTGGGAGGAACTCAACTTTAGTTTGTTTCTCAGATGGTTGAGCCTAGAGATAGTGAGAGGTTTGGTAAATATGTCAGCAATTTGATATTCAGTGTAAGCATAATCTACTTGAAGCTATTTCTGAGTAATCTTTTTCTCTGACAAAGTGAAAATCAACTTCAATGTGCTTAGTTCTAGAATGGAAAACATGACTGGTTGCTAGAGATATAGCAGAGTTGTTGTCACACTAGATCCTTGTATTCAAGTTAGAATGAGAGATTTTGATATCCTTGATTAACTGAATCATCCATAGAACTTCTGAAGAAACATTAGCCAATACTTTGTATTCATCCTTTGTAGAAGATCTTGCTAGAGTGGGCTGTTTCTTAGCAGACCAAGAGACAAGATTTTGCCCAAGGTATACACAGTATCCTCCTGTTGATCTCTTGTCTTGAGAATCTCCTGCACAATCTACATCTGAGTAGGCTATAATATCTGATGATCCTTTGCTGAAAGACAAACCATAGTTCATGGTTCCTTTGATGTATTTTAGGATACGTTTAATGTCCACAAAGTGATCTTCAAGGGGCATGTGTATGTGTTGACATACACTGTTAACAGCATAAGCTATATCTGGTCTTGTCAATGTTAGAGACTGCAGTGAACCAGCTAGAGATCTATATATCCCAGTATTTGACATGAGAGTAGGCTTGTATGAGTATTTCCTCAGATATGAAGGAGTAGAGCATGTAGTACAGTTAGTCATCCCAGCTTTGGTTACTTCTATCCCTAAGAAGTAACTTAAACTTCCTAGATCTTAAATAGCAAACTTAGTCTGCAGTTGGTTAATCATATTTTGTATTAGGTTTTTATTGTTCCTTGTGACTAGAATATCATCTACATATACAAGAACATAGACTGTATTTTGGTCTTAATGAAATACGAATAATGATGAGTCAGCCATACTATTTTTAAATCCCAAATTTATAAGGTGTTTGGATAGCATATCATACCAAGCTCGAAGAGCTTGTTTTAAACCATATAAAGCTTTGTGTAGATATCATACCTGATCTGGAAACTTAGGATTTATAAAACCTTGATGTTATTTCAAGTAGATCTGTTTTTAAAGATTTCCATGTAGAAAAGCATTAGAAATATCCAATTGTCTTATATCCCAGTCATATTGAACAACTAAGGATATCACTACTCTAATAGTAGATTATTTTATAACACGGCTAAAAATTTCATAATAATCTATTCCCTCTGTTTGTTGAAATCCTTGTGCTACTAGTCTGGCCTTGTATCTATCTACAGAGCCATCTGGATTTCTTTTTATTTTATATGTCCATTTACAACCAACAATAGGTATATTGAAAGGAGGTGGAACTAGGCTCCATGTTCCTTGAGATATAAGAGCCCTATACTCTTCAGACATAGCATGTCTCCATTCAGGATAGATCATGGCTTCCTTGAAACTGTTAGGTTCAATATTAGGACTAGTTTGAATATTAAGGTTAATAAATTGATTATTTGTATGATTATTACTCTTTGATCTAGTTGTCATTGGATGATATGATTTATTTTTGTTTAGGTCTCTATCCTTAGTGTTGGATGTGGTATTATAACTTTTGGATCTAGTTATCATATGGTGATAAGTAGTTTTAGTGTTGTCATGATTAAAAGATGATGTGGAAGAATTTTGAGGAGGAGATGTATTATTATGCAGGCTATCACTAATGACAGATTCATTTTCAACTCTAGGTGTAGAGCATTCAATTTTGTTAAAGCTAAAGGAGAGAGTAGTATTGGAGTTCATAGAAGTATTTATTGTTGTATCTAAGTTGGACTTCATAATATTGTGATAAGGGAATTCATTTTCTATGAATTTCACATGTCTTGATAAGTAAACTTTGTTTGTGTGAGCATCTAGGCATTTAAAACCCTTAGTGCCAGGAGAGTAACCAAGGAAAATGCAAGTCTTGGGCCTTGGTTCTAATCTGTTGGATCTATAAGGTCTAAGGTAAGGAAAGCAGCAGCATCCAAAAGGTCTTAGAATTTGATAATATTGAGAGTGATTATACAATCTTTCATAAGGGATGTCAAAGTTAAGGAAAGAGTGTGGAAGTCTGTTAATCAGGTACATAGATAATGTCATGGCTTCAAGCCAGAATTTGATGGGCATATTGGCTTGTTGAAGAACAGTAATAGTAGTTTCAATGATATGACAATGTTTACTCTCAACTAAACCATTTTGTTGAGGAGTATAAGGACATGATATTTCTTGAATGATGCCAAACATAGAAAATAGTTTTGTCATAAGTTTGTTTAAGAATTCTCCTCCACAGTCAGATCTTATAACCTTAATAGATAATTTGAACTAATTTGAAACAAAGCTCCTGAAGGACTTAATTCTACTATAAATATCACTTTTTAAGTATAAAGGAAATAGCCAACTATATTTAGTAAAGTCATCAATCAATAAAAGATAGTATTTGTAGCCTGAGAATGAATTAACTAGGATAGGACCCCACACATATTCATGAATGAGATCAAATGGTTTATTAGATTTAGTCATTGACAACTCAAATTGAAGTCTATGGCTTTTCCTTATTACAAGCATGACATTCATGATAATTAAAATCAGCAAAAGACTGTATCTTGTTTCTAGGAACTAGATGTCTAAGCATATATCTATTAGGGCGTCCCAGCCTTCTATGCCACAGTTCAGCATTGAGAGAAACACTATCAAAGGCAGTAGAAGGATGAAGGTTGTTAGATGAAGGAAAAAGGGGATACAACCCCTGTTGATAGATTCCTTTATGTAGAGTCTGATTGGTATTCAGGTCCTATATAATATAGCCATTAAAATCAAAAATAATTCTGCAATTATTGTCCAAAGCAAGTCTAAACACAGATAGTAGATTATGTGATATTTTAGGAGTATGTGAAATGTTCTTAAGATTGAAATTATGGTATGGCAAGCTTAATTTGATGTTACCTGCATTCTGAACTTGAACATATTGGCCATTACCCACCATAACATTGCTTGGATTGAACTGAGTAGGGAGAGAAATGTTACTTGCATTGTTTGTCACATGAGTACTGCCACCAGAATCTAGATACCAGGGTGAGACTTGATTACTCATTATAGGATCTGAGTAAGAGACACCTTGATTTTGACAGGAATGATTGCCACTCTGATCAGCATAGTTGTAAGGATTGACTTGAGTTGCAACATTAACTTGATAGTGAGGTCTGAAGTTATTGAATTGATTGGGGTTACCCATATTCCCAGATCTCTGAATTTGAGGTCTAAAGTTCATGTCTTGTCTAAAGAAACATCTGTCTACAAAATGATTTGTTTTACCACAAATCTGACAAGGGGTTAGAATTTCTTGAATTACCTTTGTAGTTATTCCCTTTGTATCTATGATTCCCATCAAAATTGTTATATGAGCCATTTGACTTGTTCTGGTTAGGAGGATTCAAAAATGAGGTTCTTGAAATCTGGTATTGACAGGGAATTGAAAGACTTCCTTGTTAGAGTTATTCAAACCCTGTGAGTTCTATTGTTGGCTTGAAATATTCTAAGTCATAAGAATAGTTGTGGTTTCAGTTTTGTCTTGACATAAGTCTTCAGCCATAAGCATAGAGTATAGATCCCCAAATTTCAAATTATTAGCATTAGATCTAGTTCTGATGGCTTGTTTAAATGTATGAAAAATTTCATCAAGTAGACCATTGAGAGTATAAAATATTATGTCTTCATCGTCAATGTGACATCCTGACACTTCAAGTTTTGTAAGAATTACCTTGATATTGTCTAAGTATTCTTCCATTCCATACATTTTCTTGATGGTGTATAGCTTTCTTTTCAAGTCCATAACATGCATTCTTGAGAGATTGTTGAATTTCTCTTTGAGTTTATTCCAAAGATCTATGACATGACATGAACCAATCACATGAGGAAGAGTGTAGGGACTAAGTGTGGCAATGAGGCAAGACAGTAACAATCTGTCAGAAATTTCACATTTTTAATAATCTGGATTGGCAATTTTGTCTCTCATAATATCTTGAATCTCTTTATCAGGTTTGACATATGATCTGTCAATATGATCTGATAAACCATTTGCATATAATGCAGTTTCAACTTGTGTTTTCCAAGTTGAATAATTTGTTGAATCTAATTTCACTGTAATAAAGCTTTGAAAATTACTAATGAGAAACTTCAGTGAGGAAGACACGACTTCTGTTGCCATTGATGAACTAGAGAGGAAGCTTCAGAACAGACTGGTTTCTTGATTTTCTTGAATCTTGATGATAATGGATCTTCAAAGACGATTAGTCTTGTGAGGATCTGATACCATGATAACAAATAAGAAAAGATTACACAACATTTGAAAAGAGACAACGATTTCATTTGGAAATTAGGATTACAAGATATATATATATATAGAGAGAGAGAAAGATCAGTCAGACCAAAAGAAAGACCTGAAGGATGAATCAAAAACTAATAATGTAGATTACCAGAAAAGCATATATGCTTTACCGGGAGAACAGAACAAAGACTAAGACAATTATAGAATGGACTCTCAACTACTAGTAAAGAAGAAATGATCTACTGGAAAAACTAGAACCAAAGAATGAATAACAGGATTAGTTTGAACCAACTTCCGGAAGAAGAGACATGAACTTCTGGAAGAGTGCATGTACACTTAGAAGAATTATGATGTTTTAACACGTAGAAATTCTTCAAAAACTATGATTTACTCATGTATTACATATCTTAAATCACCCACAAGCTGTAGCAATAGTTTCCCCAAGCTAAGTCATTAAGAATCCCCAATTTCCCTCTTCTCTTACCCTTGTATTTTTGCTCCTAGAGAGACTTACGGGAAGAAATGAATTTGACAGATTTTCACTCTAACTTACTACACAACAAAGTACACCACTTAGGAAATTGATTCCATACAACCACTACTTAAGTTGTAGGCTACAACATAGGTTATAATTTAGTGTTTCCAACACATACACACTAAAATACATTCACTTGATTTAGTTTTTTTTAACCAAAAATTATTACTACCAACTATTTTGATTAATATTCTTCCAATTCATTTATAAAATAAATATATTCTGACTTTTATTATTTTTCGGTCACGGATATTATAATATTCCCTCCTTAAAAGATTTCGATCCCGAAATCGCAACACTCACATCAAACGTACACACCAACTCTCATCCCCTGTATTTTTCACATTCCTCTTTTACTTTCATTTTTTCTTAGGAACTCTATAAAACCTATCAATTTCATAATTCATCCACAAACTCTAACTCAATTTCATTCAAACATGCATATACGAAATTTGTGCAACATGACTAGATTTCAAGAGAGAAGGAGAGAAAGCATAATCTATTTCATGACTATAGATGAATATCCCCTACCTTTTAAAGCTTGGAACAAACCCTAGAATTTCAGATTCGGTAGATGGCGAAGCTATGTAGCTTGTTGGATAGCCCTTGACACGTAGAACGATCTTCATCCTTGAGATTTCTTCAAAAAAAAAAACTTGGAAAGCTTTTGATTTTTAGAGAGAAGCTAGAGGATTTGAGGAGAGAAAGAGTAGGGAGGTAGAGAGAAAGTAAGAAAATGTGTTATGAACACATTTAGGTCTAAAATCGTGCATAAGTCTGAGTGAAATGAGTTGGGAATGACCATAATGCCCCCATTAAAAATCTAGAAAAACTGATGTCCGCGCAACCGTAACCGGTTGCGCCCAGTAGCGCTACCGGTTGCGCTACTCGCGGTAGTTTGCCCAATTTCCTGCAAACATGCAAGCGTAACCGGTTGCGCCCCAAAACCGTGCTACCGGTTGCGCTAGGCTCAGTCAGAAACTAAAATTTTGCTATCGAACGGTTTTGAGCCTAACTCCTTCATCCGAACGCCGATTGATGTGATTCAAGTCGCGTTGGATTCGTAATCGAATCCTCTACTCTATCCTAGGGTCAACCACCTCAAAATAGCAACGAGATTTTGAGACAAAAACTAAATCAAAATTCATAATTAGATTCAAAAGCAAATCGAATTCCGGAAAATATAATTTGAAAATACGGATTGCTACAAAATATGACCCAAACATACAAAATCTCTTACACACATACCATATCCAAGCTCATAATACCACATCATATGCACTAGTCTTCCAACTCACTAACTCACAACCGATACACTATCAAATGCCCTAAGGTTATGAATTAACCTTATACTAGTTCATCACACATCCTAACAACCCACTCGAGAATCCTTTATAATCCTCTACAACTACAAAACTCTGGTTACAACTAAACCTCATACCATATCAACAATCCACCATATCATCTCCCAAAATTTCCCTATTGATAAAGGATTTTATTTTAAGTTGAAAGGTTTGGATCAATTCCTGACTCAAAAATCATTTTTGAAAAAGTGTTAGTCATGATGCTATTCAAGTTGACTCAACAAATTGAAGGACCATCTCTACATCAAGCATGGATCATTATTTTATCTGTGTTGTCAACCAAGAAAACCATCAAATCAGGAATTGATTTATAATCTCCTCAATGAATTCAAGGACTGACTAACTTACGAGTAAATCACTAATTGATTCAGGTTGCCTCAATGAATTCAAGGACTAACATCACACCTGAATGACCACGAATTGGCTTGAGGACCACGAATTGATCCAATATCTCATTTTAGCACATTTAAGGAACTTATCTTTGTGAATATATAGTACATTAACAAATTCAACCTAAGGGAACGAATTTTCCAAACAAGTGACAAATTTGCTATCCCGGGACAAATTCCCAATCAAGTGACGAATTCACAATGGCACATCTTTCATATTCGTACTCATACTAATATATAAATATATATATATATATATACTCATAGGGGAACAATTTTCTCAATACCCATCTTCTCTAGGGTTCTATACACATACACACATGCACATATATACATACATACATATATATGTATATGTAATGCCACAAACCAAGTACACCAATATAATACTAGGATCCTCAATTAACTCAATACCGACTCAATTTCATCATAACTATAGCCTAGAACTAAAAGCACCAAATTAATTTTCCATTCAAAACCTTAATTCTAGAAAATTAATTCTTTTTATCTAAACCTTAAATTAAACCTAAATCAGGTTTACAATGCCAATGATAAACCTAGTAACATATAAGAATGCAACCAATTTCGAGATTTATATAGAAACATACTTTAAAAATCCAAAAGATTTGTTTTATGAAAAACTCAATTAGATTTTATATAGAAAACGGGATTAGATTATGTAACACAAAAACATATACAAGAGGTAGTGTATATTCACCTTATAAATGAAAATCGCATGAACCCTAGGTGAGGGTCTCTTCACAACGAAGGTTGAAATGGTGATGGTTGTGTAGCCCTTAATGCTCTTCGACATTGATGGAGACCAAAATCTCTAGAACGCGATGGTCTAAGATAAATCTGAAAGACAAGTTGATATATATATATATACATTTAATTAGTATCTTCAAAAAAAGGTTTCAAATTTTGAGGCCGTTACAAATTACTTGATAAATGTTAGAAATGTGAGAATTGGAATTTTATTAAAGAAATTTAATAAAGAAAAAAAGCGAAATATGAATACATGATAATAAAAGATGTTTTTTAAAGAAATAGAAAAATTATTAAAAAGAGAGAGTTTTGGAGAAGAGAATAAAGAGATTGGGAGTATTTATGAAAATTAATAAAAAGAAATGAGTATTATCAATATTAAAAAGTAAATGATTTTTATATATTAATTAAAGAAAATAGTTTAATAAAATTCTCCTTTTTGCATAGACCAACAGTCGATTTTGAACGACAAAAATTATAATTCATTTATAAAAAACAAAACTGAAATGGAGATGAAATGGAACAAAATGATCATACAGCAAAGGCACAACTATAGTATTGAAATGTGACAGGCACTCAGTAGGCCACTATGAGTTTGTTGTCATGCCTTTCGGCTTGACTAATGCTCCAGCAATGTTCATAGATCTCATGAATCATATTTTCCGTATTCATCTCGATCGTTTCGTGGTGGTGTTTGTTGATGATCTTTCTATTTACTTTGCGTCAGAGGAGGAGCACCATGTTCATCTTTGGGTTGTGTTGGAGTTGCTGTGAGAGCACTATTTGTATGCCAAACTCAGCAAATAGGAGTTTTGGCTTCCGGAGGTGAAGTTCTTGAAAATTATTTTAATTGAAGAATTAATAGTATTTCTAGTGACACATGAGGTAGTCTTAGAAGAAGAACAAGAGGAGAAACCAATGGGTGAAACCCACACAAGACAACCCACTTTACTCACACACAACTCCAAAAAGGACAACACTCTTGATAGAATGCAATAAGTTTGAGGTTCATAGAGAAAAACATCTTAGAAATCCCGAGGGGTTAAGTTTTTTAGAAAATATTAGATTCCATGTAAAAATTGTCTTGAGTTGTCTAGCACAATAACATATACACAAGGGAGATGTAGGTTTACCTCAAAACTTAAAGAGAGAGAAAATCCTAGATAAGGGTGTCTTCGAATCTTGCTTCGAAATGGGTAGGAGAGCGTAGAGAAGAACACAAGCTACAAGGTTAATGAAGTCCTTGAGCTTACATTCCAAGTAGGGAGAGAGATAGAGAAGAGAGAAATTGAGAAAAGAGAGAGAGAACTCACCAGATATGAACAGAGGTAGAGAGAGGTCTGGGCCGAAAATGACTTAGGGGATACCCTAAGTGAGTATTTATACTCAGGACAAATTTCCAAAAATACCCTAGATTTGTAACTCACGCTCTATCAGTAGAACAGGCCTCAATTACCGGTAAAGTAGAAAGGATCCAACTCACTTCCTTCAGCCATACACATGCTTTATCGGTAAAGGACTTCACATTTACCAGAAAACCAAGTCTCAGCATTTCCCAATTCCACCAAGGCCTCCTGTTCTACCGGAAGACCACACCTACTCTATCGGAAGACCAAGCTGCAGCTTATCCCTTTCATTCTCTGCACACCCTTCATCCTGTGCTTTACCAGAAGACCATGTCTCCTCTACCGAAAAATCCAGCCTCAACATATCACCTCCTTCTCTCTGCACTCCCTCACCTCTCCACATTAGCAGAAAAGGGATGTCCTTTTCCAAAAAACCTAGACGCAGGAGTCTCCTCACCTCTCTGCCCTCCCCTTTCCCTCACCATTTACCGGAAAAGAAAGGGGTTTCTCCCTCTTTCCCTCCCTTCCTCTGATAAACCACGGGCCTAGCCTCTTCCTCCTTCTTCCTTTCCCGCAACACCTCACCGTACATCTCTCTATTTCCAGAAAACTAGGGGGGCCAACAAGTTTCTTTCACTAATAAATGCATCCCATGCATATTTCTTTTATGTATGTTGGCCGAAGCCCTTTTTTTAAAAAGGTTTGAGCATCTCATGCCCTGAAAATAGCTATTGCTATAGGCAATAGTTCGTACGCCCCGCGCACCCGTTGGACTTACTCAGGTTGCCAACAATTGGACTTACTCATGTTGCCAATAACGCCACACGTCCCACACAGGAAAATACATAATATATATATATATATCATGCTTATCCATATCTCATAACATACATCTCTTCTTTTCACATCACATCTCAACATGCATCATATAACCAGTACAACAACAATAGTTAATTAAAGACTTGCAGATGTACAATTAAAATACCATAATCCTACACTCATCAATACCGTTTAACAATTTTTCACATTGCCTGTGTTCGTGGCCTCAATGCTTTCCATGAGAGTCCCTGTCAAAACAATCTACAAAATTCAGTCCATAATATATATAAATTGAACAAGGCATATGAAATTATTTACATGCTCGTTAATAGCAAAAGAACCCTACTCAAGATCCCCCTCGATTACCCCATTCAAAGACTATCGTGATTTCCCCAAGTTATACATAAACATCATATGTCTACGCATGAATTTTGACAACAAATGCAAGTATAACCAATCCATAAACTTCCTAGATCCCCATGGTTATTATGTATCTCAAACAAAAACTCATACACAAGCAAACTTTACATAAAACATGGAACCAACTCACAATCCATACAACTTTCTTTACAAAATCTATAGATCCGGTCATGAGTATCAACATACTTGAGCATGGTCTTGATACACCTACTAGACTCAAAGATTGTTGAGAAGATAGAGAAGTAGAGTACATATATATATACAAGGATTAAGGACTTACCAATAGTTTTGAGTCACAAGATGATTCTCACCACCAATCTTTCACAAGTCTTCTTCAACCTTAGAGGTTCAACAATGGAGTCTCTCCCACTCTCTAGGGCTCCTCTCTATGCTATAAGCCACCAAAGGGAGGCCAAAATCATTTTACAATAACCCTAATATGGATTAGAGAGGTTATAACTCGTTTAAGAAGGGAAAACCCCAAATATTACCCCTTATAATTTTAAATTGCCATGCCGCTTCGTCCGGACGAGTCCTATCTTCGTCCGGACGACCACCTTCATCCGGACGGGACTCCCCTGTCATTCGGATGACCAACTCCAAAAATCTTCGAAAAACTCTCTGGTCACTCGTCTGGATGAGACCCAAGCGTGGTCCGGACGAGGACCACATAATGACTCTCAAATCTTTATCAAACACATCCCAACCTTCTTAATTCAACTCCTAACACTTTCTCAACATTCTAACCATCAAATGGACCTTTCTCAAGTCCGATTACAACTTCAAAGTAAAACCTCAAGGATTAAAAATTACAGTTAATCATATATATTAATCATAGCCTCAAATTCTCACTTCAATTTCTCACAAGACCTCTAAAACTCCCTACCACCATGATTCCAACGATTATACCTCAAGGCTCAACCCAATCACTTAATATGAAATATTAATTATTTATACAAAATAATTAAAAGAATTTATAAATGAGATTATGAGGACACGGGTATTACATGAGTGGTTGGTACTTTAATTGGGTGGATAAGAAAATAATGTTGCAACTTCCTGGATGTCATAACCAAGGCAAGGATCAGCTTCCCAAAGGGGGATAACTCGTTTCTGCATCTAACAACGTCTTGCTCATGTAGTAGACTGGTATTTGTTGCCGATATGTCTCTTTGATTAGGACCGCGCTGACAGCGTGATCTGAGGCTGCCAAGTATACTGTCAGTATTTCTCTTGGATCTGGTGTATCAATCAACGGTGGCGCTGCAAGGTACCTCTTCAATTCTTGAAATGCTACTTCATAATCTGCCCCCCACACATAAGATGCGCTCTTCTTCAACAGCCGAAAGAACGGTCTGCACTTGTCAGAGATGCGACTAATTAAGCGATTCAGTGCGGCTACCATCCCAGTCAACTGTTGCACCTCCTTAGTCGTTCTCGGACTTTGGAGGGTTTGCAAGGCAATGATTTGATCTGGGTTGGCTTCAATTCCTCTTCTTGTAAATAGATGTCCCAAAAATTTGCATGAGCTTACTCCAAAGGCACATTTTGAGGCGTTGAGCTTTAGCTTGTACTATCTTAGGACTTCAAATGTTCGGCACAGATCGACAAAGTGGGAGTCCGTCTCCTTGGACTTGACCACCATGTCATCTATGTAAACCTCCATGCTTTTTCCAATCAAATCTCGGAACATGAGGGTGGCCAGTCTCTGGTTAGTGGCTCCTATATTGCGTAGCCCAAAGGGCATGACATTATAACAATAGAGTCCCAATGGGGTGATAAACTAAGTTCTCTCCTCGTCAGGCTCATACATCGCAATTTGATGGTAGCCCCTGTAGGCATCCAAAAAACTCATGCGTTTGTATCCTGTCGTGAAGTCAACTAGTTGATCAATTTTGAGCATTGGGAAACTATCCTTAGGACAAGCTTTATTTATACTGGTAAAATCTACACACACACACACACGCCATGTTCCATTCTTCTTTTTTACAACAACAGTATTCGATAACCACTCTAGGTAATACACTTCTCTAATGGCTTTAGCTTTCAATAATCTATCGACTTCTTCGAGAACTACTTCTGCATGATGTGTGGCTGACCTTCTTCTTTGCATAATTGGCTTGTGGCATGGATCCACGTTGAGGTGGTAACATATTACACTCGGTTCTATCCCCGGCATCTCTACCGGAGTCCAAGCGAATACATCAATATTTTCCCGCAATATCCTATCTAACTCAAAGGCATCCATTTCAGAAAGTTCCTCCCCAAACAGAAATACCTTTCCTCGTCAGATTCGTGTGCAGAAACATTTCTCAAGTTATCGACCACATGGGTATTGGGGTCCACATCCACGTCTTCTAGAACTGGCTGGTCTAGAACTTTGATTGACTTGACTTATTCAGCACTTGGGGAATGCTTGATGGATGCCAAAAAGTAATTCTTGGACGACTTCTGGTTTTCCTTTATGCTTTTAATCCCTCTTGGACCAGGGAACTTGATCACCTGGTGGTAGGTGGATGGTATGGCACCCATCCTGTGCATCTATGCGTGCCCAATAATGGCATTGTAAGCAGATAGAACATCCACCACCAGGAATTCAACCTCCTTGGTTACCCGCCCTGCCCGGACAGGAAGAACAATGGAGCCCAATGGCCAAACTGGCACTGCATTGAACCCAATCAAAGGGATCTTTGCTTCTTTTAAGTCCGCTTGAGTTAATCACATCTTTATGAGTGCCTGGAAGTAGAGGATCTCGGTAGAGCTGACCTAATCCACCAAAATCTTTTTTGTATCAAACCTGTTGATGTTGAGTGTGATTACCAAGGCATCGCTATGCGGGAAGGTGACCCCCTCCAGATCAACATCTGAAAAGGAGATTTGAATTGCCTCTGGGTTATCTTCTCTCTGTCTTTTCTGGCCCAGTTGAAGAACGTGTTGCTCTGAGGCTTCTCCTCTCTTCTGGGCCCTCGCTTGATTCCTCCTGACATGATCTTCTCCTCCGTAAATCATATGAATGATGCCAGCAGTGGTCTGGTCCTCATCTGAACCGTCACCTCGCCTATCCACCCGCCTGGACCTATCATCTCGGGCAGGTGTATGGGTAAGGTACTGTTTCAAATGATCAGCCTCTACCAGCTCTTTCAAGAATTCTTTAAAGTCTCGGTATTACTCGGTTATGTGGCCGAACTACCGGTGATAACTGCACTTCAGTCATAACACCTCTAACTCTTCCCGGTTTCCCCTCTGCTGTGCGGGCCACTTCCAAAAGGGTTTATTCTGTAATGGGAAAACCAGTCGGAACTGTTCTAATAGCTTTGCATGACTCTGGACCTGGTCTGAACATCCTCAGGACGGGATGCCTATTGAAGTTGGTATGATGCGTGGCAGGGGCCTGCTCCCTCTGCTCGGGGGAAGTTTGTCGTACTATCGGCTTCTTCTTCTTTTCTGAGTCCACCACGTTAATGTGGTGGGGCTTGTTGGTAGAGCGGTCAGCCTCTCTGCATGACTCTTCTTCTAGCTTGGCGTGTTGCTCCACCATTTCCATCAGCTTCGGGAAAGTCTCCACTGGGTTCAAGGTTAGGGACTCCCTCAGTTTCTCATCAAAGGAGAGGCCCAACCTGAAAATAGATATTGCCTGTTTTTGGTGCAATCCTCAACTTTGTTGTACATTTCAACGTACCTTCTGACATACTCCCGGAGATTCTCATTAGCACGCTTTCTCAGCGATGTTAGAGAATTGAAATGTTTGGGAACAGTCCGGCTGGTCATAAAACGGCCAACAAAAGTCTCGGCTAATTGCTCACAACCGGTGATGGACTGTGTCGGAAGCTTGTAGTACCAAGTTAACGTTGAATGTCCCAAGCTTGAAGTGAACATTCTGCAATAGAGAAGCTCATTACCCTCATAGATGATGAGAGCTTGTTGGTAGTCCTTTAGATGAGCAATGGGATCCACCTTCCCATCATACATAGGAAAGTTAGGCAGGGTGAAACCTTGGGATCCTGTACGAAGTAATCTCCTTGAATAAAGGAGATGAGGTGATCTGTTGAACCGCGCGCTTAGCCGTCTCTTGGGCAGTTCCTCTACCCTTGAGACATTTGTCGATCCATCTCCGCAGATCATTGATGTCTTCTGGGTTGCATTGTTGTCCCCACATGGATTCTGCTGAACTGGTACAGGATCCCTATGATGGATGATTTGCTCCCTAAGATCTGGGACTGAGGCAACTGATCTGGCTGGATTTGACCCATTAACATGACTTCTGGTTTGGCTATGATGCTCACTGGGTTGTCAGGGTTCCCTAACCACTCGCCTCTATCTCTAAAGGGGGTGGAGCCCTTCCTCCCCTGTTTGCACCATGGGCCTTCCCCAAGGCATTGAGTTCCACTCCTTGGCTCCCAATAGCCCTGAGAGGTGGGTGCTGACTGTTCTTCTCCCTCAACTTTCTGAAACTTCAACCACCGATGGCGCCTGGACTTCTGGCCTAGGATTCTGCTGTTGAGCCATTCGGTTCATATCCCCTTCCAAATGCATGATAGTGGCTACCTGAGCCTTGACCAGTTCCACCACGTCTTCGTTCCTGACAAACCTAGATCTGGATCGAGACTGAGAACCCAGGGAACGTGTCCTGCTCTCTTCTTCCTCGGAGTATTCGGCCTCCATGTCGAGATACTCTTCATCTTCCAAATTTCTGGCATCTGGCGCTTCGACTTCTTTCCCCTTCTCAACACGCTAACTTGGACCGTCATGCACAAACTTCTCAAAACGCGACTGTTCCTTGGTCTTCTTGGGTGTTGGTGGTGGCTCAGGGTGGTTTTCCATTGCCCTTTTGCCATCGCCAACAACCATGGGTTGTCCTTGTGCTTCGTTGTCTCTTCCTGCTGTCATCCTTTTGAAACAAACTTTAAACTTCAATGTAACTTTTTCCTTCAACCTTTGCGTGTGGATTTTCCAGAGACGGTGCCAATTGTGCGAGGATAAATCTTACCCTACAAGGATACAACTTTGACCTCTGACTTTGGTGACTTGGTCTCCTTTTGCAAATCCTTCCTCCTTTGTTTACGTATGTTCCTGCTTAATCTCCTCTTTGTGTATCACTGCAACCACAACAATAGTTAGAAGACCCCCCTGCCAAGTGGCTTGGAAAGCCCTCCGATGATTAAGTTAGTCTCATGGAAGAAAAACTTAATCCTGAATCAAAGTAAATACACAGAGTGTGAGAAAGTATTTTGTTAGTTTCGTTACCAGAAAATGTGTCGGTCTCCTTTAAAGGGTGTAACCTTCCTCTTTTATATTCATCTCTCTCTGTGATTAATGCACCATTCTAACTTCCTGACTTCTCATCAAAAAGAGGGGATGAACCTAGACAAGAGACTTCTAATCTCCTGTCTAATCAATCCTTATGACCGATCATCTCCCGTCATTTTGACTTCTTCTTATACTTTTAATATACTTACTCGGCCTAATAACAGTTAGAACGTGCATTGGTTAACTTCTTACTAATTAACCAATGCATGTACATCCCGTCCATGTTATTGCCGAGCTGAACACTGTTCCGCACTACAGATGTTTACCGTACTGGGCCTAACATTATCTACAGTCGAGGTGCCACTTCTATACATGGCTCAGTAGTTCTTGTCATGATTCAGCCCGCAGTCCACCAACACCTACATGTCGCACTCTAAGGATGTCTTGTCGCATTGGGCCAGACCTAATTTTTAGTGCAGCATAACTGTTGGACCTACAGTTTGCTATATCACACAAGATCTAGTCCATGCATTATATAAGGAACACACATCCAGCTCTATCCTCCATGATCTAGCATGTATGTCTCTAAATAGAGCTCTCATGCTGCCCAGATGTTTAGTCACACTGGGCCAAACCTCATCCTCAGCACAGATTATCCATTGAACATACTGCCAGCTAATCTAGGGAGATCCAGACTGTGTATTCGAGATGTCCATGTGCTGTACTGCTCAGATGTCAATTCCACCGGACTAACCATATTCTGCAGTGTCACACACAGACTTATAGTACACAAGGCACAACACATACCTCAATGTTGTTGCCGTACTAAATAATCGCGCGGAAACCCCAAATCCACGATGTCACGTGGCTAATCCAGATTTACCCTATCACATCAAACATAGTTTTATTATTGTTTTTAAAAAATGAAAACATAAACGTTAAGAAACGTACCCTTGCTGTCCAATAAAAAAACGCCTATAAGTAACAAAGATCAAGGATTCTACACATCAAGTCTGGGAATTTCCCGAACATCACTTGAGTGCTATCCCTTTTCTTTCTGTCCATACGACTTTGCCACAACTTTAAATGATTATCTCACTAAGAAACAATAAAACTGGAACCACCTTGAGACTTAGAAGTTTACTCCTTGTTAAGATAAATTTTTAAGTGCTATCAATTCATGTCATGTGTTGAGCCAATCCACACAGAGTTATGCTCCAATTTAATTGGGAGCTCGTGAGCTGGTTCGCTAATCAGTCCATTTGAAACCAAAACCGAGTTATCAAAGAAAACTGGAAACAAAAAGCATAACGGATGAGACTACAACCTCTTTTCTTTCTTCCTCTATCTGACATTTCCTTGTAAATAAGAGTGTTCTATGTTACAAAATCAAAACTGTGGTGGAGTTGGAAAGACCACATCTAGTTTCTTTAACAACCTGCATTCGGAACCTCGTGGAACCTTCCATTGCAAATGAATTGGTTCTTCGATGCAAAACGTCCAACCCGTGGCCAACCCAGAGGGCAGCAACAATGATATGTGACGGATTTCTTTCACTTGAAAACAATATCAGATGACTGTATCAGTCACATGCATGTATGATGAAAAAATGTAGCAATAAAACCAGAAAATCATCTGTCAAGAGTGGAATGCCGATTATATTCAGCAAGTTAGGTCTGCCAAAGAGCTCACCACAGCAAGCCATTCCCGGTTAAATTTCCCCACTTCCTGTTAAATACACACATGTTCGATCACATGTTGAGGTACAATAAACCCGGGAAATCAACCCTGAAGAACATCTCTCGAGAGCTGGATGCTTACAATATTCATCATGTTTTGGTATTCTAAAGAGATGGCCAATTCACCGCGCATCAAGTCAACCACTGTTAAATAATAGTCCGCAATGATTACCATATGGCAGGGGGTTTTACCAGAAAATACACTCAAGAGATGATGGATGCTTCCAATATTGACCAAGTATTTGTTCTTCTGAAGAGCTCACCGTATCAAGTCAGCAAGAATTAACACACAGCATAGGGATAAAGCCCAAAAATCATGTCAAGAGTATGGGTCTTGTGAAGAGTTCACCTCATCAAGTCATACAGGTCAAACACCCATCAGTAAGGCATAACATACGGCAGAGCACAAACATCAGCTGATTCTATCCGCAGAGCTTCCGCCCATACCCTAGGGCTCTCACTGGACGCAACCTTGGGCTTCTTTTCAATCAAACAATCTTTTCTGTTAAATAGCCATTCCTGGTCATCAAAATCAGACAATTCCTCCATTTTGGGAACTGAAAGTACCCGGCTTAGATACTTTGAATCGAGATGGGGTGGCTTTGTTGAAGCCTGAGCAATTTTCTGAGCTTGGGTACTTGGAGACGGTGAATTTTTTGATGAGAAGGGCAATGGGTGAGACTTTATTAGGCCATTTACCTTGAGCTCTTTGTTATTCAACTTAAGATTATTTGATGGGGCCTGCCTATCGGAAGTCAAATGGATAGGAGCTTGGGAAGGTTCCAATTTCCTCCCATTCTCTACCAATGGATGAGGACTGAGCCTTGGCAATTTAATGGGCCTAACATCAGTGTCTGTAAGACAATTTCAACAAGGAAGAAATACTCTAGTTAGAAGAAGTGTGATCACTGTTGAACATGCTTGGAAATAACAACACTGTTGGGATGTTGAATTTCCAGAGGGAAAATAAAAACAAAAGGAAATGAGAGAAACTAGTTTAAAGAATCTCCTTTACATCTTCCAAAACAAATCTATATTACATTACAGCTCATTTTTTAAAAATGTCTTAAATGAGTGTCCTACGTGGCATGGAATGAGATTAAACTTGCTAGAAATGAATGACTCAGATGATTTCTATATTTCTTAAATTTCCGCTCAAAAAATTGGTCAGAAAATCTTGGAGTATCCAATGACAATTCTTTAAGATATTGGATACTAGACTAACATTAACTCATGTTGTTTCCAAAAAAATCATATTTCTTAAATTCCCGCTTAAAAAATTGGCCAGAGAATCTTGGAGTATTCAATCACAATCCTTCAAGATATTAGATACTACACTAACATTAACTCATGTTGTTTCCAAAAAACTTTATAAACGTATAAACTCACTTTTGCTCAATCTATTATACAAATTAAGATATTGTGAGTGTTTTACACATTTTTAGTCCAACGGTCCTAATTAATTTGTTTGATCTAACGGTTCAAAGATCTATTTTTTTTTCAACAACTGAATTCATGATTTGGATATTGATCATTTATATTTTTGAGATTCACATGAATAATCCAAGCTGTATATAAATTTTAAAATAATATTTTAAATAACCATAAAAAATTATTCAGATAACTGTAATTGCTTCATCC